>CATIWR010301476.1:0-30839 GCA_949677035.1 Omphalea diandra | reverse complement strand
ATTGCAATTTAAAGACCAAAAGGAATTTAGAAGTTGCAAGGTGGTGTTGAACTCAAAATTGAAGGAAAATTAAGGCTAGGCTGAATGCAAATCAAAGAATTTGAAATCAACTTCTTTTGGTGCAAAACAAGTTCTTATGCAATTTCTAGTTTCCTTTATTTCTTTCTTTTCTTTTCTTTCTTCTTCTGTTTTTTTTTTTACTTTTATTCTTTTCTTTCTATTTTTTTTTACTTTTTTTCTTTTCTTTTTTTTTTTTTGGACCTTGGAAGCTTAAAACAGTATTGAAATTGAAAGAATTACAAAGAACAACAAAAAAACATGCAAAAATCAAGTAGAAGCTTAATGGAGTAAGATTAGGGGCAAATTTGAAATTTCACCTTCCCCTTGAATTTGAATGATGTGGTTCAGCCCTAGACACTTAAGAAACACCAAAAAAGAAATGATTGGACACAAAAAGAAAATAATTGGAATGAGAAACAATGAAGAAATTACAAGAAACAAGCTAAAAATCAAGTTTCCTTAATTTAAGGAAAATTCAACAAATTTCAAAATTTCAAAATTAAACACTTCAAATTTGCAATTGGGGACACAAGAAAGGTTAATTCACAAAGAAAAACGAATTTGAATTGAAAGAAACAAAGAAATCCAACTAGAACAAATAAACAAACTTATTTTGCAAAGTTCCTTAATTTAAGGAGATTTTGCAAAAGTATGCGATTTTTTTGGAATTTTTTTGATGAAATTTGATATGGGATGTTGAATCAAGCTAATTTAATGGTGGAAAGTGAAAACAAATAGATTGGAACTCAATTGAACAAGTAGAACAAAATTGGTGCTACAATTGCTCAATTCACTATTTTCCTTATTTTAAGGAAATTTTGAAAAGCAATCTATTCCAATTAGATTGTAATGATGCAAGCACATTTTTGGATGATGAAACACACTAATTTAAAGATGGAAATCAAAGAAAAGTAGAATGGAAACACAATGGAACAAGAACAACTGAATTAAACAATGATAGAGTGTTAATAACAATAAAAGATTGTTTTTTTTTTTTGTGATTTTCTTTATGCAAACAAACCAAAATGAGTTCTATCACAAAAGAATGATTAATATGAGAAGACAAACTAATTTGATGGGAGAAAAATAAGAAAATAGACTGGGACAAGATAGAACAAAAAAATAAACAAAATTAGAGCCCTATGAAGGAAATAGGACCCGATTTGATGCAAAAACAATAAGAACACAAAGAACAATAAATTTTTGAGATAACTTACTTGATTTGAAACCTTAGCTCTGATACCAAATGATACAACTTACACCAGGCCAATTTAAGATCAAAATTAACAAGTTTGTGAAATTATTAAGCCTTCACTCAACAATCTCACCAAGACCACTCAACAACTCAAGAAGAGAATTTAATCTCACAAGCAAAATTCCTAACAATAATAATATTGATTTAATTCCTTCCTTTTGGTAGAATATGATGGTAATTTATAGCCTTACAATAGGATTTTGTTTACATTCCCTAACATAATTCAATATTTCTTTATGTAATAAGGAAAGGGCAATCCTAAACTAAACAGGAAAACTAAGGAAACATTATGATTGGTCAACAAGATTAGACCAAGATACTTCCTTAACTAAAGAACAACTCTTCCTAAATAGAAAAGGAAAAGGATTCAACCTAATGAGGAAATCCTAATGGCATTATGAAATATTGCCAACTAAGGAAATCTTGCAAGAATCTTTGACTTTGGGCCTTATTTCATTGCTTACACAACTTGGGCTTCCTTTTACATGCCTTGGGCTTCTTTTTACATGCCTTGGCCTAATTGGGTCATGCTTGGATGCTCTTCACAAGTTTGGCTCCATTGTATTAATTTAAGTGCTCATTTGAAGAGTTTGAGCTCCCATCAGCTTTTAATTAGCTTCACACATCTTTTGCTCTCCTTGGGCTAATCAAAGTGTAATTCCTTATTAAATGAATGCTCCAATTACATCCTTAAACTTCTTTAGCCTTCCTTTTATGATTGGGCCTTAAAGTTGAAGTGGATCCTTTGCTTTAGCCTTGGTTGTTTGCATCTCTCTCTCTTTCTCTCTCTCTCCCCCCTATTTTAACACCTATCTCACTTATACCTTAACTTTATACGCATCAAGCCTTTTCTTTTACTTATGAAATAGAATTGGTTGATCATACCAATCCAATAACTCAAGTGAGGAGTATGTCATTAATTAAAAATCTTTTTATAGTATATCCTAAAGGACAACCTCTTTTAGTTAGGTTGGCTAAAGCAGTTATGAATGGACAATCTAAAAATGCACAAGCACAAAATCATCTTCTTAAAAAAATTGAGATGAAGGTTGAACAAGTCTCTATTCAAGTTCGCCAAATAGACTCACAACTCTCAAGACACCAAAAGGATGTGATAAGAGCAAATCTCAAAAGGATGCAAGTAAGGAAGTTAGAGGAAGGTTTAACAATAATTTAACCGAGCAATAAGTTAGACTTGCCCTAACCTAATGACCCATCCCTTAATTTTATGAAGGAAAAGACCAAGCAACAAGAAAAGGAAAAAAAAATCCATTTAAGTGAAATTAAGGAACATGCCTTGCATAATGATACCTTAAGAAGACTCAAGATATGATTAACTCAAGGGAGGGGGGGGGGGGGGGGGGGGGGGCAATCAAAGAGACTTGAAAGAGAGAAAGGCATCTTGAAAGATAGATAGAGAGGCAATAGCCTATTTCATCATTAATAGTTAAACCCCTTGTGACGTAAAAAAAAGAAATAAAAAACAAAATATAAAAACAACTAAGAAATAGAAAAAAGAAAAAATCCTACTAGGTGGAAAACTTGAAAAAGACTATTTAGGCAAAAGTTAAGGAGAAAGTAAAAAGAGAGTTGAAAAATATTACGTTAGAAAACCTAAAAGGGCTAACAAATAAAAATATCATATTTTGCTACCAGATGTGTCATAGCTACATTTGCATTGAATGAATGAGGGCATGGAATTATAGTGTCAACATATATAAGGATCATCAGATTACCCCTTTAAAAAAAAGAAAAAGAAGAAGAAAAATAAAAAAAGGAAAAAAACTAAAAAAGCTCAGTAATTTGAAAACCTGAAGAGGTGATTTAGGTAAAAATTAGAGGAAAAGAAAAGAAGAAAAGAAAAGAAGAAGAAGAAAAAAATGAAGGCTCTCTAAGTTGAAAACTTGTAAGGGTGGCCTACATAAAAATTAGAGCAGTTTGTTAAGATGAAAACCCGAAGGGTGACTTAGGCAAAAGCTAGGGCAAAAGAATAAAAGAAAATACAAGAGAAGAAAAACAAATAATGGAATTATATGGCTACCATCAAGCTTTAGCACATATTTAGAAACCAAAAGATTTATGCCTATGCATGTATTAGAGCATTCCTCTAGGTCTGGCAGCTGCCAAACACTAAAGAGAGCTCAAGTTTGTATGGCTTTGAATTTAAAGGTGAGGGTACTAACTTTGACAAGTTACCAGTGATACCAAGGCTTTATCATGTATTTCATTTAACTTTCAAGTTTTAAGGTTTTTAACGTCCTTACTTGGCCAAGTTTTATATTTCCCCTTAGATGTTTTGTTTTGTTTATGCATTCTAAGTATTATGCATTGCACCATCATTCATGCATCGGGCATTATGTCATATATTAGGGTATATACCCCAATTTTGTTTTAGTAATTATTCTTTTTATATCGAATGGGAGGAAAGAAAGCATGTAAAACAAGTGGATGTTAGCTTTCAAGAAGTATGAAGAGAGGATACAAACAATTCTCATGGTGCAATTCAGCCTAATCTCCTAAGATCAGTGATGCTAAATTCTTGCATGTCAAGGTAAGCATATGAGAAAATATGCTTATAATAAAACTAACATAATCCATTTCATTCTTTTTCAAGATACTATTATGGAAAGCTAAAAAGTCTTCAATAAAGCCACTAGAGATGACAAATAAGGTCAATTGTTATAATAAGAGTCGTCAACATCTTCCAAAGAAAAGGAATCATAAGGAAATGCCCTTAAGAAATGTTAAGAGTGAGTTACTATAAGCATCCTAAACAAGTATACGCTACAATAAAGAAGCAACTAGTCCTAGTGACACTCATATATGTCTTTAGTCATTATTAATGCTCAGCTCTTGAACTAATAAGACCCTACAACTTATTGCATAGATGGTTTATGCAACTCTAATAATAAGCTACCTCTCCACTACTATAAGAGAGGTTATGAGGAGTATGTATAAGGATAAGTATATAGAAGAAGGGTATTCACAAAGGCATCATGGGCCTTATGGGAAGTTCTAAAAATGTGGTCTTTATGGCATTGAGATTGCATTCTAATTGCTCAGTTGTATTAGGAGGAACCTTTGTATAAAAAATAGGAAGTCATACAGGCATAATAATATGAGAAGAAAGGAGTAGCACCTCATAATCAAGGTAAAGTTTACATATATGGAGTCTTATATTAAAGGACAATGAATAGGGGATGTTGATGTCAGACTAAGCTATGGGGTTTAGCTAGATAGAGTATGAGGAAGGCAATAAATGATAGAAAAGTTTGTAATGTATTAAAGAATTATGCCTACCAAAGTTTAATAATAGGTGGAAGATAGAACCATGAAGTTATGCCTTCTATGGCATGAATGCTAGAAGGCCCGCCTCTTATGGCTTTATAGCTAAGTGCTTTCAAGTTAATAATAATTATTGCACTAATGATTTACTGTTTGAAGGCATAAAGAGAAAGAACTAACCATATGAACACTATTTTCTATGACTAGTGATATGCGAGAAGGTTGAGAAATTAATGTTTCATGAACCCCACTCATATGCCTTAGCCAGGGTCTCTCAAATAGTTAGTAGTAATACTGTGGCCCAAAGTAGAAAGATGTTCACATGCTTATTTAGACCCATTAAAAGGGCTATTATGTTCTGATGCTTATCAAAAGAAAATATGTAGTTGAGTTATGAATCAAAATCACCTTATAGCACAATCTTCACCTATAAAGGAAGAAAAGGAGCAAGCAACCCTATGTATGTGCATTTCAATCATCTTTATTGAACTAATATATCTTTTATTTCTTTTCAGGCTTTTTATAACATGAAGAGCCAAATCTCTAATCATGTTTAGTGAAAATGCAAATTATGATTTCTAGCTCCTATGTGTGTCTACTTGAAGTATAAAGAACAAAAGTCAAACAACGTTTAGGGCTATAATGATCAAGCCAAATAGGAAGTGATGTTCACATGCCCATACAAAGAAGAAAGAAGGGGGAGAGCAAGAAAAGAGACAATACTAACAGAATGGCAATAGTAAGGGAGATTCATAAATAGTCATATCCATATAACAGTATAGGAGAGGTAGCACTGCCTAATTAAACCAAGCTACAACAACTAAGTCCCTCAAAGAAAGCAAAAGGAGCATATGTATAGTGTTCAAAACATTGAAGAACAATAAGATGTTAAGTGGGTAGGAAAGAAGCCATCAGGCTAATTGATCAATCTCAACCTCTTTGATTATTGGTTGCCATCTTATAGAAGGTGTCATAATAAAAGGGTTCAAAGACTTTAGTGGAAGTATAAACTTGGGTAACCAAATAATGCACTCCTTTTTTTCTCAAAGATAGAATAAAGATGTATAAAGGTTAGTCAAAAGGGATAGGTCCCTTGAACAACTAAAGCTAGTGGTTATTGAAAATGATATTGGGTTATCGGATTGGTGGCAACCTCATTGATAAGAAAATGGAATGTGTGAGTAATATTTGTCTACCTCTCCCAACTTATCATTATAGCTATTACATTAGGTCTATGCTAAAAGATAGAGAGGATATTGATGAATCTGACTACTATATGTGCTTGTACTATTCTTAGAAGCTCAGTGTACCATTGCCTCATTATGTGCATTCTCCCTCCTTCTCCTAAGAAAGAAGAATCAAATTGAAGAGAAGAGCATATAAGTCAAAGGTTGGAATGAAGCATACAAAAACAAAATATGGTAAAAGAAAAATGGGTAAGATGAGTAAAAATGACATCTCCAAGGTAATTAGGTCTAAAAGATCATACTTTTGCAAAGACATTATAGAGATCATAAAGGCTTTAGTAGTGACACTATTATTGAGACTGTTGCATAATTAGGGGTAACAAAAGAGCCTTTATTCTAGATGAATTAATAAAGCTTTCATAGACCATTGTGTCTTTCAAGTTATAAGAATAAGTAAAAAAGAATGATTTAAGCCCAACGAGAGAGAAAACGTAAGCGGGAGGTTTATAGCAATCTAAAAGGCAAAGATAAAATGAGATGATAGAGTAAACATAAGGACAAGATATGTCAAATGTGAAGCCTTTTAAGGAAGGCATATTAGCTAAAGAAATAAAAGCCTCAACCAAGTGCATTTTAGAACCCTAGAGCTCAACTTGATGCATTTCATAACTCAATTGAAAACACCTTAAAAAAAGAAGAAGCTAATCAACTATAAAATTTGTCAACTTCTTGATGTGGTCATATGGGAAGACAAATTAGACTTAAGAAAGATCAGACAACTTTGACAAAGATCATCTAGTAAGGACCTTAATAAGTAGGTACCGATGATCCCATATTATGAGCTAAGCTTCAATGGATGATAAAGAGGAAGGACATTGGATAGGTATATATCTTAATGTAGGTGAACGACCCAAAAAAGATACTAGTTACATAAAGGGGTCAATAAGCAAGAATCTTCTCTGAAGAGTCAAATGTCACGTTCCACAAAAGAATTTGTCAATGATGACAACTACTAAAATTTTGCATGACCTCTGAGCATATGGCTAGGATGTCTAGAAAGGAATCAATGATATTCTCATAGGAATAAGATCAAGAAATCGGGGCACTTCAAGCACAATAATAGGCTAAAATGAAATCTTACATTGCAAAGGAAGTATGGTGAAGTAGAATTGCCACGAGCAAGATGAAGATCTAAACCACAAGTGAAGGAATTAAAAAAAAACTAAGTAGGACACTAAAGTAAGAAGAGATGAAGAGAAAAACTTCATGGAAAAGGCATGCCCAACAAAAAGATATGGGAACTCCCATTAAGTCCAGAAGCTAAAGATATCAATGAAGATTGCTAAGCAAGAGCCTAAGTGATTCAACAAAATCATTAAGGAAGGTCGACTTCAAACATGATATCATTTACCATATCCTTTTATCATTTTTAATCATTTAAGTTATTAATTTACTTTATTTTATCCCTTATTATTCCAACATTATGTTCCAAGCCTGAGTAGAATGAGAATAAAGTCAAGAATGGAGAAGGTACACTTTTAATCCTACAAGGCAAAGAAAGAAAGACAAATTGAAAAGGAAGTGAGTCAACCCCCACTAGAGATGAAATCAAGAAAGGTAGAGTAAGAAGAAATAGAATGAAATGATAAGAAAAGGAAAAAAAAAAGGCATAAAGAAGTCATCATAGCTCAATCCAAACCCTTGTGGAACATAAAGGGCAATGAACTTGCTAGAAAAATCTAAAGATGAATGAAGATTGCTAACTAAGAAGGGATAAAATTTCAAATGGTTATTTGGTATCAAGCCATTGATATTAAACTTGTAATGTATCTCTTATCCCTTATGTTTTTTACTTGATATATTTATATGCATATGTTTAGAGGGAGTTTTATGCATTTTATTGTTTGATATCTTTGTGTGTTGACATGTTTGATTTGATTTAATTGTGTGATGAATTAAATAAAATCATTTTGCATTTGAGATTTTCTATATTTTAAATGTATAAATCAATCATCAAAATATCATATACTTTTATATTAGGAACATATATGAAAATTCCTAAATTTTTTGCCCTAGTTTATGTTATCAAATATCTTTAAATGTTTAAATTATTTTTCATTTATTTTTTATAAAATTTCCATACAGTTTATGTTTCATCCATTTATCTTCTTATATGACAAATTATGATCAATTGTGTAAATTGCTTATGTTTGCTATTATTATTTAAGTTTGTGCAACTGAAAAGTTTGAGGACATTCCCTCTCATATTCCTCATTTTCTCTCTTATTCCCTCTTATTTCCTCTCTTTTTGATCTTGACAAAAGGGAGAGATAATTCACTGAATATATAAAAAGGAAACATACAAAAATGAGAGGGAAAATTGAACTATATTTATAACAAGTTAAGACAGTGATCTTATTAGAATAACTAAGGAGTATGAATTGAGGGAGAGCAATTTTATACTTATGATTTGAATCATTTCACAATCATTCACTTTGGAGCATAATTGATTTTTTGTCCTTTGCATATTTAATCTAAATTGTCAAAATCAAAAAGGGATGAGATTGTTGGACTAGGTTGTTTACACCTAAATCAAAGCTATTTTTTGATCTTGACAATATAAATTGAAAGGTTTTAATGTCAAATTCAAGTGTTGACCTTGTTAATATTTAGCTAGGATCATTTTGAAATTTGAATGGAAGCACTAATCTCAAAGATTGAAATTTACATTCTAATTTTGATCATGATTAGCCTAATCATGTAGCCAACTATAACACTCGAGTTCTTAAAAAAGATGAAGGCCAACTTCAACTATAATATAGAGGAAAGGATTATCGAGGAGATAAACAAACACATTAATGAGATTCTTAAAGGGGGGAGACCTCTGCTAATAAAACTGACAAAGGGAAAGCACTAATGAAGGTGCCCCAAACTATGGTGATTGATGATTATTTATTTTGGATGAAAGAGTATCATGAGAGCAAGCTTACTAGGGAAGTGGGAAGTACTACTATTATTCTAGACAAACCCATGGAGAGTAAGAAGGGGAGCACTTGATTTGATGACTCTGCCAAATAGTTACAGAAAATACAAAAGGCTCTGGGTACTAAAAGTTTGGAGAAGGTTATAGGTATTGAGGAATTATTTGCTCACAAACTTGAGAGACTTTTAGCTAATTTTTGCATGCCTGAGCTCCTAAAGTTCACAGGAACCTAGGATGTAAAGAACCATGTTCACTTGTATGTGCTAGTCATAAAGGCATCTGGAGTCCTGATGGACATTATGTTAGAGCTTTTTAAATTATCATTAGAAGGGTCCATAAAGGCATGGTATTTCAACCTACCAAAAATCATCAAATAAGACAAGAAGGAATTGACAAAAGCTTTTTGAAAGGCACTATGCTTATAATATGGATCTAGAGGTAACATTGTAAGTCTTGGAGTCCTTAAAGGAAAATGTTGATGAAAGCTTCAATGACTACTTCAAGAGATGAAGGAGATGGCTTTAGAGGCAACCACAAGGCCTATGAAGAGAAAGCAAGTCAGGATGGTTGTAAAAGGGCTTTACCTAGAATATGCACTAGAATCAAAGGAATGTTGGTCAGGAACTTTAAAGACCATAAAGAATTAGATTTATAGGCTGAAGAGTTACAATCTGAGTCAAGAAGACAATATAAGGGAATAAGAAGTACCCCCCGTCTCATCCTCAGGTCGAAGGGAACAATACGACAAATGTCAATATAGTAAGGACACCAAAATAGTTCATGAATTCAGGGATACCTCTGTCTAAGGCATTTGAGAGGCTACAGAAGAAGGGAGTGTTGAAGTCCCTAGCATCACGACTACCTCCTAATCCACTACCAAAAGGATATGATGCTAATTTTTATAATGCTTTTCATAAAGAAGCAAGTCACAACATTGATGACAACTACAGACTAAGACACAATACTCTAGATCTCATCAACAACAAGATGACTAGTTTATCAAATTCTGAAAGGCTCTTATCCAAAGGAACCTTTTCCTAAACTATCATAATATTCCTCCCCCAAATCAGGGGTCATTTATGATAAATTCTAAGATTATTGAAGAAGTTGTTATTATTACTATTTAAGAGGTCCTAAGAAGGTTATGGTTATTTGCATTATTAATCCTAAAGAAAGCTCAAATGAGGAGACAAAAAGAAGAGTGAAGGAAAAGAATGATTTAGCTATGGGAGGAAAGTAATGAAGAGAAAGAAATTGGATGAGTTAGCTATGTAACTCAAAGTGGAATACCCCTAAAGAATCAAGGGTTAGGAAGAAGGCAAATGAAATTGTTGTAAAGGAAAAAGAAGATTACAATTCTATTATGAAACATTTAAAGAAGGTGCTAATACAAATCTGTAGGTGGGGGTTGCTCATTACCTCTTAGGAACATAAGAGAGCCATGGTTGAGGCTTTGTCCAACCTAATAATTTCGAATAAAGCCACTCCCAAAAATGTCATTACATTGATGACTCATAAAGGAAAAATCACTTTCTTAGGTGAGGATTTTCCATCAGAAGGAAAGGATCATAATCTGGCCCTATTCATTCGAGCTAAGGTGAAGGGAAGGCATAAGCCATATGTGATGGTTAATGATGGTTCTCAGATTAACATCTACCTAATGAAGTTGTTACATAATTTTGGATTGTTTGAGAAAGATTTAAAAGCTTCTAACAATGTCATTTAGGCCTATGATGACAGTAGATGGTTAACTTTGAGTGTGTTCAAAATCCTATTAAAAATGGGCATAGTAGAGAAAATGGTGGAATTTATAGCCTTGGATATCCCAAGTACCTCCTCACTTTTATTAGGAAGATCATGGTATCAGCCGCTAGGTAGTGTACCTTCCACTATTCAACCAAAAGTTAAGATTCCTTATAAAGGAGCGATTGTGACAACCTATGGAGAGGTTGAGGTTCAAGAAATTGTACCAACTTTAAGTATGACAACATTATGCAAGAAGAAGTGTCAAAATAAGGACATTAGGAGAACATGTAAGCAACTCAAGGAATAAACTCATATCAAGGTTGAAACCCCAATGAACAACCAAGAAAAGTGAAGCTTATAAAACACCATCAAGTTTGATGACCCTGTATCCTTTTATTATCCTCAAAGCACACAAACATCTTATTCATTTTGATTTAATTGTTTATCATAGCATTATTTTCCAAACCTATGTGAAGGGAGAAATTTAAGAAGAAAATAAAAAGTGAAACTAAGAAGAAAGCTTAAATGAAATTCAAGTAATCAAAGAGAGAAAAAGTAAGAAAAGTTTAAAAACAAAATAAAAGAGAAATCAAAAAAGGCAAAATAAAAGAGTAAAATCAAAGAGTGAAGACAAAGAGAGAAAAGCTAGAGATTGAGGAAAGAAAGTGAGCAAATCCAAAAGATACCAAGAGAATAAGGCTAAAGTGTCACTGAAGAGAACCAAGAGCAATACCAAAAGGCAAAATGAAGAGAACTAAGAGCCAAGAAGTTTAAGACTTACTCAAGGAGCTACTAAGAAAATTGTATCCTTTCTTATCCTTTATTTGGTGATCAAGTTTGTAACTGATGCTTTATTGTGTCTTATCCAACAGTCATTTCACAAATGTTGTTTTCCAAACCTCATAAATCAAAGGGCAACTATAGGCATCAGATTTTGGATCTCTAGATACAAAGCTCAATGATGAAAATTATTAAATTTATTCCCTAAAATGCAAAGGGAATTACTGAAGAAAGAGATGAAAGGCCTTTGGATACCTTAGAGAAAGCCAAGACCAAGCCTAATATACAACCCATTAAGCAAGACTGCACAACCCATAAATCAAGGTTATACAACCATGCCTAGGGCCATACAACCTTTGCTAAAACCCTAGTTCATAAATCGTTTTAGAACTGCTCCCCCTTTTAAACCCTAAGTCTGCACAACCTTGGCAGAGGGATGTACAACCCATTACAGGCTATACAACCTGCATCCAAACCCTAATTCCAAGAGATTCATCTCCCTCTCTATGATTGGGTACATTTATGGTACAAATAAATCTATTTTTGGTACTATGCACTCACCCAACATCAATAAATGCCCCCGCAATTTTAAGATAAGGGAGAGGCTTGGAAACCCTAAAGTTACTCTTCCAAAATTGCTCCCCAACTCGCACTTAGCATAGAAAACTAAAAATCCCAACTCATCTAATTCAGTCCAAGATAGAACTAAGTTTTTTTTTTCACCTTGTAAGCATTTCCTTAAGCATTTTAGAGGATATGGAACACCTTGTGACCCTCTGAAGGCATTGAAAAATATAAAGGCATCCAAGACCCCTATTATCCCTCTTATTATTCCTTTTTTTCACCTTCTTTCTATTTTAAAAAACCTAAGATTTAGGGGCTATATAGCCATTATATAGATTATACAACCCACCATTTTAGGTTGTACAACCCTAATAATGGATTATACAACCCTAGTTTTCTAAAAATAATTTTGTGAAACATCTCTTATCCTTATTGTGATTTATGTTATCCAAGATATTATTTTATATTTCCTTATCACTCCAATGGTAGAATGGGGCAAGGCTAAATAGCCAAGAAGCCCTATTAACTTAAAAAATGAAGTTTTGATAAGTCTTGCAAGGTTTTCATGGTTCATTCTATCTTAATGTCCATGCTTTCTAATGTGGATCTAATGATGATTTTAGTTTTATTGTTAATCACTTTAGGGAAGCGAGTAAGTGAGGAACTTAGGATTCCAATGACCTTGAAAGTCCCTTTTTTTATGGTTTTGTTTATGTTATGAAACATAGTATTTTGGTTATGTGATTCCCCTTTCGATTTGCATTCTCACCTTCTTTTATGGTTAATAGTGTTATGGATTCCATGCTCTTTTAGAGATAAATAGGGTGAGGATTCATCAATCCTAAGATCCCTCTTATGGTGAGTTTTTGCCTTAGACCATTCCACATCCTCCAAATGCCTTGCATTACATGTTCTTTTAGTTTTATGTTCATGATTTATGCATTTCTATTCTATTTACTTGTTCGATGGTTTATGTGGAAATGTGATTCTATGGACTTAAATGCATATCTAGACACCTTTTGCATGAGAGAGATGGTATTATATGTTGTATTCATTTTTTGTGTTTTGAGTTCATTTGATTCATTTATACTTATTTCATGTACTAACTTGCTCTTTTTTTGGGTATATGTATAATGTTTGAGGAAGACCATAAGTTGGTCTCATTAGTCACTATAAGTGATCATGAATAATCGATGAATGCATATCTCCCTTATATCATGATGCATGACCTTCCACCCTTATTTGATGCTTAAGTATGGATGATATGATATGTGAATGATAAATGTATAAGACCTCCTTGCCATGAATGCATGACCCCTACTCTTTCTTTGATGTTTAAATATGGATGAATGGATTATAATGCATGTTTTTTTTTATATATATATATATTTAAGTTCATTGCATGATAATCCCACCATTTGAATATGTATCCCCCATCTCCACCATGTATGTATTATTTCTTATTTTCTTACATATTTTATAGCATTCATGCATTGCATTGTATACTATATTATTATGATTGATGGCTTATTTAGATGGATGTGCCTAGGTGGGTAAATGAAAAAGTGACTAATAAAGGCAAAGTATAAAAATGAACCATTGATTGCCTAGAGGCTGAATCCCTATATCCAAGTAACTTGGGGGTGTCTAACCTCTTCTCCAAGCTGTATGCAACTCTCGAACCTAATGTTTAATAGGGTAAAGACTGATTGGGCCTTCTAAATGACTTAAGTAGGCTCAAAATTTATCCTTCCTGGATTCTTGTTTTGACTAAAGTTGGATGATGACTCCACATTTCACTTTGGAATGGTACTAATGTATTATCCTGCCTGGGTCCCCCATTGACCACTACTTTGGAAAAGGGACTTTTATCATATGTGAGGCCTCAAGGATCCCCCGTTAATTACAATCATGTGTCATGACTAGTGGTTATTACCAACATATGACCCCCATCCTCTTGATCCCCTGATGATTGATAAAAGGTAGTAGTTATAAGTAAGATTCATGAAATTTGAGGCTTTCACAGTAGGTGTTAAGCCATGTCCATACAAGATATGGAAGTCATACTTTCTTAAAAGGTTGTCCAAGATGACCAACTGAGGGATCACCACCTTTACATCTTTTTCTCAAATTGGTCTTAGAATAGATTCATATTTTCTTCTTTGTCTTAGATTTTTTGGAAACATCTTCATTATCTAGAATGTCCTAGAAATAATCATTGTAGTAACATGTATCAAAGTAATAATGTCTATCTCTTTTAAAAGCATATACTAGCATTCCATCTACTCTAAAATGGACAATCGAGACATCTTATTCTACATGGTCTGGATTTATCATGAATTGGGTAAAAAATACTAAGGAAGTATAAGAAAAGAAAGAAGAAGATTTCTCAAATCTCATTTTTATTGTACCATTTGTCGTTCTTTGGAACACTGGTTTTCTCGATTAGATTGGTTGGAGGTTTTCAAGAATCCTTTAATAATTAGTCACCTATCTTTTCTGATAGAAACTAGAGAAGTTCTTATTTTGTAATCTTCCCGGGGACATAGATGCTTGTTGGAGCATTCTGTGAGTCAGCTATGATATGTAGAGCATCAATGGGATATGCCATCGAAAGATCTAGAGCATGATTCTATAATTTAGATCATTTGATAGTAGAGAGTAGCTATAGTGAATTAAGCTACTTAAGGAGTCTAAAAATTTGAATTAAACTTTTAAGGCATATAAAATATTTGGATCATGAAAAGCCAGGTTAGAATTAGGGTAAAAAGTAAATATAATAGAACATTCATTTAGTGATGTCTCTACATTGCTAATAGTTACATGCTAGTATTGTAGATACTAGGTATCTAAAAGAGCAATCCTTGTTTGCAAATACATGTATACTATTTCTTCCATGATAATGATATCAAAGCCAATTACTATGAATGATCCTAAGTTGATAGATAAGTAAGTTGAAGGTAATTCACCACCTCTATGGAAACTTCAACTTCATAAACTTCATCCTCTCAATAAACAACTATAACTCCATTAACTATAACCCTTTATCCTCTACTCACTTTCAATATTCCTAAACAAAAAAGTGTATCACAAAAATCTTTAAAGTATCCAATGGTTAACATAAAAATATTTCTAACTAAAAAAGTGGCTTGAAATGACATCTCATTACCATGTGTACAATATTTCATATAAAAAAAAAACTCACCCCACTCATTCTCTTTCCTTTAGCTTATCTACCCAGCTAGACCCTATTCATTTTCTCTCCTCTGACATCATTAGATAGTTCTTATTATCTTCTGATAAGCTTAGGATTGTAGAACTGTCAACTAAAGAACAACCTGATAAACCTAGATACTTACGCACCCTTAAACCATAACCATTCTAGGAAATAGAAGTAATGGAGGGCAAAGAGCAATTGAAGAGACATTGCATTGCCTTTTTTCCTCCACACCTAACAGAGGTGGAGACATTACACCTTCGCAAAATTTAGCCCTTTTAAATGTCTTAACTGCTTAAAATAAATCAAATCCAAATTCAGATTCATTAATTTGTTCATTATGACCATAAAGATTCCATTCCAAAAAGGAGAGGAAAAATCATTAAAAAATATAAACCCAATCTTCAATGGTCAAACTTATGAATTAAGTTAATCCATTTTCACCCAATCCTCAATTCACTTTTCTCTATATTGATTTACAAAGCATTTTTTATTCCCAAACATAAAATATATACTTTATGAATTTCATTAATCCATTTTTCAAAAATAAAAAATATGCATGACAGTGCACATAATTTTTTTAAAAAACTAAAATAAGAAAAAATCAATCGACACAATTAGTTTTGCATTTTCCAAACATGGGTTATTGGTTATACTTTAAGAGCCAAAATGATTTCAACATAAATCTTATTTTGATAGACCCAAATCAAAATTATTTTCGTGTACATTCTCTATGTTACTAACTTGAATTAGATCACTAGATATAAGAAGATACAACAGTTATTAACATACATTAACTAGAAAACTACAACAGCAGCAAGATCCCAGTGTAGAGTGAACTAAAAATAACTAAATAAATAACAAAAAAATGAGGAAATTTTAAGAAAAAAAAATACATAGAAGATAATAAGAAGAAGAAGAAGCTCGACACTGTTGATGTAAAATGCTAATCACTTGAAGACAAGAGAGAATAGAGATAATGAGTAGGATCCAGCTGGGTAAAGAAATTGAAGAGAGAGAATGAGTGGTGTTGGCCCTAATGCACCAAGAAGGGGGCGTGTTGAATTGGTGGCAAATTTGAAGTTTTGATTTTGGAGGAAGTGCACAAATATGAAAGATTAGAGAAAGTGAAGGAGAAGAATGAACACAAAAGTTTTATAGTGGTTTGGGTATTAACCAACCCTGCATCTATTCCCCAATTCACCAATTAGGTGTTTTACTCAATCACTAGTGTTTTACAAGCTCACACTTAACTTAGTGTTTAGGCTCACACCAAACCTTACAACTGTTTTCCTAAGGCTCACACTCAATCCATATAAGAGTTTTATAACTAGGCTAACTCTGAAACCTAAACAAGAGTTTTCTATACAAGGGCTCATTCTCAAACCCAAACAAGAGTTTTCCATAAAAGAGCTCACTCTCAAACCCAAATCCAAGGTGTTTAAAGCTCACGCCAAATATGTATAAAGAAATAAAGAATTAAAGTTATGAATTAACTTTGCAAGAGTTTTGGCATATATCAATGATTTTTCTCTTGCATTCAAGTCCATTTGGTGGTGTATTTATAGACAATAACCACCAAAGAGATGTTACAAAGAAACTATGCCTAAATCTCTAAGTTATATTAGAATACTTGCATTAAATGTTCATCAAACGAAATTCATGGTCGAGACTAAATTTGTGGTCGTAAATTTTGAACTGTGTCTAACGGCTAGTCCACGCAACATGAAACCATTAGTCTCTTCAAAAACTAGCACTTGGATCTTTCTAATGAATCTTAAAATTCGCGGTCGTTGTTTTCCTTTTCAAACATGATTGTCACCATGAAATCATATGTATAATAATGTAAATGTTGTTTTTGAAATTCACGATCGTTACAAAAATTTACGGTCGCTACTGAAATTTATGGTCGTGACTTTTGAATCTCAACATGTCTTTTTTCAAAATTCGCGGTTGCTAATTTCAAAGGCAGATTTTCATACTTGAAGTTTTTTGCTTCTAATTATTTCTATTCAACTCCCAATGAGATTTTATCTAAATATCTGCAAAAATAATACTTAAAATTGATATTAGAACCTTCCAATCTATATTGTCAAGATCAAAAAAGAGTCTTGACTTAAATTTGAACAACCTGATCCAACAAGTGGGGTGACCTTTTTTTTTTTTTAATTTTAAATATTATAGATGTGCTGGTGAGGTGACATCTTAATCCACTTTTTCATCCATAAGTACTTTAATGTTGGCCTTGTATCTTTTAATGATTTTTGTGATGTACTTATCCATTCAGGAACATTTCTGTTAATAGATTCATTATTGAGGGACAATGGATGAAATTACCCCACTAGTCACTAGTGCGCAGGTTGTGTAAATAATAATATAAAAAAAATTTATAAAATAATTTAAAATTTTTATCCTATTTTATGTTAGATATAAGAATATCAAAATAAATAACTTTTAAATTAATATTATTTAAATTATTTATATTTTTATCATTTAATGTAGATAAATAATTAATTTTTCATTTTTTAAAATATTTTATTTCATTGTATATATTTTATTTCTTTTATATATTTTCAATTAGCTATTCTATAGTTTATCAATTTATTAATACAATATAATAATAGTACATAGTTTTTAGTCACTTATTTATTAAAATATATTTAACCCTTACTTTCATTATTTTAAATTATGTTGTTAATTTTTTAACAAATTTTCTTTTTTTGTTATTTATTTCTTTTGCAAAGTCTACAAAAAATCATTTTTTTTATTTATATTGAAATAAATCTCTGCATAAGTATTTTATTTAGTAAAATTTATTAAATTTGATAAAGTACATGAATAAAAAATGTACTGAATAATTGGGAATTATAGTGTAAGTGTTTTAGAAAATTGAAGTTTATATTATTTGGTTATTAATTTTGGGTTTTTTAGATAAATTTAGAGATAACTTTGAAAGAGAAATTTATATTGTTATCATTTTCAATTTACTATTAATATTGAAATTCAAATAATATATAGATATTTTTTATATAATATTTTTTTCTTTTAAATCATCAAGATCAGCGTTGAATTTGTTGACTTACCCTCAAATCTTTTGGAAAAAAAAAAGTGATAAAATAAGTGATTGATTTCATCTCAAGACCTCTGCTCCTTTTAGTGCAAATGAAATTGAAAGAATTCGAAAAGTCCATTTTGTTTTCACTTAAAAATGGCATAATTTCCATAAGAAAATGCATAATTTAATTAAGTAATTAACAAAAACAATCAATTGTATTAAATTTATCATTTTAATAATATATTTTTATAAATTTTCTATTTAGAAGTCTGATTATTTGGGTCTTTAATTCAGTATAAGATTTTATAGTAAAAAAATTAGATAAAATAAAAATTTTAAAGAGTTTAATATTGTATTTTAAATTGTGTTTCAAATTATATATTTTATTCACTTATATATCAATACTGATAAATCACTCATGCTTTACATGAATACTAATCAATCCGTCACACTTTGCATGATTTTAATTTAATATATTATTTAAAATATATTTATAAATATTAATAAAATAAATAAAAATATAAAATATGTAATTAAGTAAATAATATTTATTTTCAAAATAGATAATATATGAAAATTATTTTTTAGTCTTATATATTTTATTTACTTATTTTATAATTTTAGTAATTCTTTACTTTCATTATTATTATTTTTAATTAGGTAGTTTTACATGGTAATTATAATTATTTATGTCTCAAGTAATTAATTTTGTAAAAATCATGTATTTCAAATAAACAATTAAGCAACAAATAACAATAAGTTATTTAAAATTAAATTCGATATTATAATTACTTATATATGTTGACTTTAGCCAAAATAAAAATCTCAAATCATCATAGTACAAAATAATAACTTTTTGGAATGCAAAAACTATGACATATTTAAGAAAGTGAGAGACGTATGGATAATTTCTATCATAATTTTTTATTGTTAGAAATTTCGTAATCATGTCACAATTTTTTTAAAAAATAATTTGTTATTTGACAGTTCGGTGACTCAAGATCCTAATTTTGATTAATTATTTTAATTAAATTAATTATTATATTTAAATAATTTAATTAAATAAAATTATTTTTTATTGATCATAAATATATTTTTCAATCATAATCTAGTGTTCTTGATGTTACTCTCGTAAATATGGGTTAAGTCCAATTATATAGAAAGCCAATTCAATCCTATGAACTACACGAAGACAAGTCTAGTTTGGCCTAGTATGGTGTCTACAAGCTAATAGGCCAAGGCAAGCTCAGCCCATATATGGTTCTTCGGCCCATAACTCATCCTCATCAAGAAACAATATTCCTCATAATGAAGTTAACGCTCATAAGGAAAGAACACTCCTAATAAGGAAAGAATCAAAGTCCTACTCCAATAAGGAAATAAGCCACTCCAACCACTATGTAAAGGGTCTCACCAAGTATTCCTCACATTTATATCTACTCATTTTTACCTTATTAACAGATAACTAACTTAAGCATCATAAGGATCTTCGACGAATGGTCAGACACCCTTTTTACCATTATTGCCTTGTAGGAACCGAACTAAAAGTACTAGAGCCAACCATCTCAACCTTAGAAGATTTAGTCAAACCAACCAATATGGTAAGCCTCACAACATCATTAGTGCGATGAGAATCGTTTTATTATAAAAGATCTTCCAAACCTTTAGTCATGGCATTTCCTAATGATCTAAGAACCCATACAAACTCAAAACAAATCCAATATCTTGAAAAACACACCTATAACAAACCCCCCAATCTTCACCCCTCCAACAACTTAAGGGAAACAAGCTTCAAGTGTTGTGGGTGCACCAATTTAAGACCCTAAAACTACTACCCAACTTACAGTTGCCTACATAGAGTTTACTACAAGATTGAGAATTGAGAAGAGTTAAACAAGCACTCTTACAAAATACAAACCCCTTGTTGCCTAACAAACCTTACCTATCGAGCAGTAAAAGCTCATACCATCTCAATAAGAGATTGCAACAAAGGACCTAGCCTAAGAGGAGCATAGAACTCGATGCTCAAAAATATGTAATGACATAGATGAGCCCTCATACAAGCCAATGAAGATCCAACTATATGAATAAAAAGTATGTTCCTAGATGATGAACCCTTATAGAAGAACAAATATTGTAGATTTTGCATAAATAATGGGCATAATAGAAAAAAAATGTAGGGATTTTAAAAAAATGAGATATAAAGGCTAGTTAGACAGGATAGAGTGAGCTCCTTAGGTTGTTTTGCTCAAACCAGTGAAATTTTGCTTGTAACTCTATCTTTTTATCCATTAATGGGAGATCGATAGGACGAGGGTCTTTACATGGGTAATGAACCTAAGGTATGGCACAGGTTTGGATCAATAAGGGATCCTTTTAGGCCTTACATTAGTTCAAAGCCTTAAGTCCAAATTGGTGGTCATAGGGGGACCAAATGTGAGACAACACGTTGATTCAATCCCTCTGTAATATGGAGTCACCACTTAACTTTAATTGAGATAAGAATCTAGGAAAGGCAAAATCTAAACCTAATCTAAGTTAATTAGAAGGCCCATTTCATATTCACCCCATTAAAGATTAGGTTCAAAAATTAGGTACGACTTAAGGAAGAGGTTAAGCACCCCAAATTGTCCGAATATCGAGATCTAACCTTCAAGCATCTTTTCACTTTTAATATTTTAGCTAAGTTATTAATTAGTCTAATTAATGGTCTTAACCATGATGTGCCTCACAATTGAGCCAATCAAGTCATTCTACCAATCCAAAAGAGAGAGGGGTCACACATCATGATATAAGGATCATCACATATGCCCATACATTCATTTATTCACATCATGCATAATTAAATGGAATGAGGGCAAATGATATGGCATAGGAATTTAAAATACATTATCATCCATTCTCATCACACTCATCCTCAATAATTTGGGAAAATGAATAAGACCATAATCATGGTGTAACTTAAGCAAAAAACACCTACACTAAATAAAATACATAAGTTAGTAAATGTAATGAAAAATATGACAAACTAAATAAACTTAAAGCATAAGGAATAGATATATAACATATTGCCATCTTTCCCATGCAAAGGTGCCTAGATTTACATCAAAGTCCATTTTATCACTTCCCCACATCATAAATTAATAAGCAAAATAGAATCAAAATGCATGAATCATGCACAATAAAGGAAATGAGCATGTAATGCTAGGCATACTTGGAGGGTGTTGAATGGCCTAAGTTAATAGTCACCATAAAAGGGAGATCTTAGGGTTAACAAACCCTCCCTCCTACTACTCACAAAGAGCTTTAAAATTCATAGGCACTACAAACCATCAAGAGGGTTAGAATGCAAATCAAAGAAAAGGGTAAATGGCCAAGATACTATTTGTATGTTTGAAGTATAAATACAAACATAAGAGAAGCTCTCAAGATCCTTAGAACCATAGGTTTCTAACTTGGTCATTGCCTTAAAAAGATTAAAATAGAATCAAAATCATCATTAAACCAGCATGAAAAAACATTAATACTAAGATTGAATCAACTATAAAATCATTTCAAAACCCATTTAAACTCCATTTTTGACATGAAATAAAGGTCATTGGCTATCTAGCCTTACCCTATTCTACCACTAGAGTGATAAAAAAACATAAAATATTGCCTTTGATAAAAAGAAACCCATATGAGAAGTAGAGGATTTTACAGGATTATGCCTAAGAAACCAGGGTTGTATAACCCACTATTAGGGTTGTACAACCTAAAGTGGTTGGCTATATAGCCCCCAAATTATGGGTTTTTGAAAATAAAAAGGAAAAGAAAAGGGGAAGGAATAAGAAAGGGTAGGAGTTAGAGGTGTTTTCTTTAATGTTCCTTTGCATTTAGAGGCACACCATGTATTCAATGTCCTCTAAAATACTAAAAAATGCATAAGAAATGCAAGATTAAAACCTTGATCTACCTTGGAATGAGTTGAGGTGTGATATTATTTATTTTTAGTATTTTTTAGGGCTAATTTTACTATTAATTGAGTCTAATTTGGCAAAAAAAAAAAAACTAGATAATGTCTCCCTTTTGGCTTATATTTTAATAATTTTAGGAAATCCTGGAAATTAGAGCTTACTGATAAATTATGAAAGTTTTCTGGATGAAATTATGCAGTTTCAGAAGTTTAGGAACCAAAAAGAAATTTGACTATTCCAAGGGACTAGTTTTAATATTTGCTAGATAGATAAGTCCAATTTCCATTCAAATTAGGAAGACCCGAGAAGACCATGCAATTGTGGGAAGTTTACTGGCTCCTATTCACAAGAGAGGAAGTTTGGTTTGTTACAATTCATAATTGGTGGAGGATGTTATTTTTCCTAATTTAAAGAGGAATAATGGACTATAAATAGAGGAGAAAGTCTTTGTAAAAGGGAGAGGAGAATTATTATTAGAATTAATTTTTAGAGAGTTTTTATTTTCTAAATAAGAAGCTATCCACTTGAGAAGAATTACTGGTCAACCATCAAGCTTGAAAAGAATTGAAGAATACACAGGTTTTATTATGAAAACTTTTCTATTTTATTTTCTCTTTATTTTGATGTTGGTTAGTAATTCAATTATGAACTAAATTAATTAGGCACTTAGGTATGATGAACCCTAAGATGAGTTTTGAATTGTGATTTTTAGATAATACAATCTTTTCATTATTTAGGGAATTCAATTGTGTTTGTTCTTTATTTCCCTTAATTGATATATCCGGAATATTGATTCTTGTCTTATTCTTTAAACTTAGATTAAGAAATCAAGTTATTGAATAGATCTAGCACAATTGAAAGAAGTTGCATGTACCCCTAGAGATAGAATAACATAAATCTTCTGGATTAGGGTCAAACCTAATAGTGAAATTCAAAGAACTATAATGCAATTTTAGGGGTTTTAATTAGGAAGAGATTCCAATTAATCAACCTAGAAGTAGATATTAATGATCTTGAGAAAGACTTTAACATACTAAAGGAATTTTCACGGTTCCATAAACATTGAATTAGATTGTATTGTCAAAGAATCAATTTCTTAATAAGTCTTAGCGGGATTCAATACTTGAGTGCTACTTGTCATATTGATCACCTATTTCCCACTCTCTAGTTCATATTTTTATTATTTTAGTTTGTTGAATTATTTTATTTTAATTAGTTAATTTATTCACTTAAATTTACTACTTAAATAATAGAGAAAGAGTTAATACTAGTACTTTTAGTCCTTGAGGGATCGACACTTGATACTCCTACGCTATACTATACTTGATAGGTGCACTTAGCTACTCGATCTACAGGTGTTAGTGACATATCATATCAAGTTTTTGGCGCCGTTGTCGAGGACAAAAATATTAGGAACATTTTATATCTATTAATTTAGCCATTTTTCTCTTAATTTTTTTTCTCGTCCCATTTTACCATTCCTGTTTTAGTTTCATTGTGGTCTCTAGTCTTTTTAGAGACTTTAGTGGTGTATGACTCGAAGCAACACAATTGAACTAGAACCTGAAGATCCTGAAATAAAGAGAACTTTTCATCAAAATTTAAGACAACAACGTCAAGAGAAGATTGAGCATAATCAAGAGATAGTAATCATGGCAGATCATGAAATGACTATGTTTGACTATGCCAAACCCACAGTGACAAATGTTGGAACAAACATAGTGAGACCCGCTGTTACAACCAATAATTTTGAAATCAAACCAAATATCATTTAAATGGTGCAACAGTCAATACAGTTTAATGGTTTACTACTAAGGATCTAAATTCCCATCTAGTTGATTTCTTAGAAATATGCAACACTTTCAAGATCAATGGAGTTACAGATGATGCCATTTGTTTAAGGTTATTCCCTTTTCATTAAGGGGAAAGGCCAAACAGTGGTTGAACTCACTTCCTAAGGGTTTTATTACTACATGGAACCAGATGACAAAGAAGTTCTTATTGAAGTATTTTCCACCTATGAAGTCAACAAGATTAAGGAATGATATCTCATCATTCATTCAATCGGATTTCGAGTCACTTTATGAGATGTAGGAACACTTCAAGGATTTATTGAAAAAGTGCCCACAACATGGGTTAGATACTTAGGTTCAAATTCAGACATTCTATTGTGGATTGAATCACATGACTCGTCAAATGATAGATGCAGAGGCAGGAGGTTCTCTCAATAATAAGACACCAAATGATGCTCAAGCATTGATTGAGGAGATGGCAATGAATGGATATCAATGGCAAATAAATTCAAGGAGTAACAAACTTAATGGTATGTATAATCTTGATTCAGTCACTGCTTTGGCAAGTTAAGTTAAAGCTTTGAATAAGAAGATTGATGGATTGGTTTTAGCACCACAAATGGGTCAAGTGTTGTAATATGACTCGTGTGGAATGGGACATAAAAGCCAAGATTGTCCTAATATGCTTGGAATACAACAAGAACAAGTGGACTATATGAGGAACATTCTAAGACCACAAAATAACCCCTATAGCAACACCTATAATCTAGGATGGAGAAACCACCCAAATTTCTCATGGGGGAACCAAGGACAACAAAGGAATAATCCTCCACCAGGTTATCAACAACAACAACAATAGCCACCTCAATAAAAGAAATCAAATTTAGAAGTGCTAATGACCAAATTCATCTAAGCTTTCGATGCTCGACTCCAAGCTTAAGATGCCACTTTGAAGAATCATGAAACAATGCTGAGAAATTAAGGAGCTTTCATTCACAATTTAGAGAATCAAATTGGATAGCTTGCTAAAATGATTTCAGAAAGGCCACATGGTAGTTTGCCTAGTAATACAGAGATGAATCCTAAGGAAT
This sequence comes from Omphalea diandra, assembly GCA_949677035.1. NCBI lineage: Eukaryota > Viridiplantae > Streptophyta > Magnoliopsida > Malpighiales > Euphorbiaceae > Omphalea > Omphalea diandra. Next base: position 5,867 of record CATIWR010301476.1, on the reverse strand, counting down.
ATGTGAAGGCGATCACCCAGAGGAGTGAAAAAGAATTACAAGCTGGACCTAAAGCTCAAATCGAGGAGAAGAGTGTAACGGTGACCTGAGACCAAGGCGAAGCACGTCCTAAGTCGATTAAGGAATTCAAACCTACCATTCCATATCCTCTGAGTCTTAAGAAAGATCACTTAGATGAACATTATGGTAAGTTCCTTGAACTCTTTACGCAACTCCACATTAACTTACCGTTTGTTGAAGCTCTTTCCCAAATGCCCAAGTATGCAAAATTTCTAAAAGAACTCCTAGCCAATAAGAAAAGACTTGAGGAGTTATCTACAATGATCCTTAGTAAGGAATGTTCGGCCCTTACAAAACAAGCTACCTCAAAAGCTCAAGGATCCAGGGAGTTTATTATCCCCTATCTTATTGGTGATTTAACAATTGATAGGACTTTAGCTAATCTAGGGGCAAGCATAAACCTAATGCCTTATAAATTATTTGCTCAGTTAGGATTGGGAGAGCCTAAAATAACTAAAATGAGTATTCAATTGGCTGATAGATCAATTAAATACCCTAGAGGTATCATTGAGGATGTGTTGGTCAAAGTAGACAAATTCATCTTTCCCACTAATTTTGTCATACTTGATACAGATGTCGATGTTGAGGTTCCATTAATTTTGGGCCGACCATTTTTGGCTACAGGTAGAGATTTGATTGATGTTAGTGCGGGTAAATTAGCTTTAAGGGTTGGAGATGAAAAAATGACTTTTAAAATTTATGATGCTTTTAAACACTCACTTGAGCATGACGACACTTGTTATTTCATTAATTCTATGGATTATGCTATTTCTGATTGTATGCACATAATTATCTCTCAAGATCCATTAGAGCTTTATCTTGTTTAATGAGAAGAGACAAGAAAAGAGAAAGGTGTGAGAGGTGAGCAAATAGCCTATTTAGAGGCTAATGAACTAATAATAAGGGAGAAAGCTTTTAAGGAGATTGATAGGAGTGAGGAGCACAAATTAAAACCATCCATTGAAGACCCACCTACGTTAGAGTTGAAGAAATTGCCTGAGCATTTGGAGTATGCATTTTTGGGAAACGATTCAAAGCTCTCAATGATTATAGCATCTAAACTAAAAGAGGATTAAAAGGAGAAACTTTTAACTGTACTTAAAGAACACAACAGGGCAATTGCTTGGAAGATTTCAAACATAAGAGGAATTAATCCCTCTTTCTACACACACAAGATTCTCATGCAGGATGACTTCAAACCAGTTGTGCAACCACAAAGGAGACTAAATCCTAACATGAAAGAAGTTGTAAAAGCTGAAGTGATTAAATTACTTGATGCAGGAGTAATTTACCCTATTTTTTGACAGTTTATGGGTAAGCCCTATGTAGGTAGTACCAAAGAAAGGAGAAGTGATGGTTGTTCCAAATGAGAAGAATGAGTTGAATCCCATGAGAACCATCACCGGGTGGAGAGTATGCATTAACTACCGAAAGTTGAATGATGCCATAAGGAAACATCACTTCCCTTTACCCTTCATAGATCAAATGCTAAAGTGACTATCAGGGCATATGTACTATTATTTCTTAGATGGTTTATCTGGTTACTTTCAAATCCCTATTGCTTCGAAGGACTAGGAAAAGGCGACATTTACTTGTCTCTACGGTACATTTGCTTATCGTCAAATGCCTTTTGGATTATGTAATGCACTCGCTACTTTTCAACGGTGCATGATGGCAATTTTTTATGAACTCGTGGAAAATATTATGGAAGTATTCATGGATGATTTCTCGATTTTTGGTGACTCTTTTGATTTATGCCTTCATAATTTAGAAAGAGTGCTTAAACATTATGAGGAGACCAATTTGGTGTTAAATTAGGAAAAATGTCATTTTATGGTACAAGAGGGTATAGTTTTAGGGCACAAAATCTCATATAGACGGATTGAGGTAGATAGAGCAAAAATTGAAACTATTTCTAAGTTGCCACCCCCGACTTCAGTGAAGGCAATTAGGAGTTTTTTAGGGCATGTCAGGTTTTATAGAAGGTTCATTAAGGACTTTTCTAAGATTGCTAGGCCTTTAACTAAGTTGCTTGAAAAAGATGTGCCATTTGTTTTTACTCAAGAATGTTTAGAAGCATCTAACATTCTTAAGAACAAATTGACCAAGGCTCCAATCATGGTAGCACCAAATTAGAATATTCCTTTTGAACTAATGTGTGATGTAGGTGATTTTGCAGTTGGCACAGTTCTCGGACAGCGAAAAGACAAGTATTTTCAGCCCATCTACTATGCTAGCAAGACTCTTATGGACATCCAAGAGAATTACACAACTACAGAGAAGGAGTTGCTAGTGGTGGTTTTTGTGTTTGATACATTTAGATCCTATTTGATATTGTCCAAAGTCATTGTTTATACTGACCACTCGACTCTACATTATTTGCTCACTAAGTCAGATGCAAAACCTAGATTAATTCGATGGATTTTACTGTTGCAGGAATTTGATCTTGAGATCCGTGATAAAAAGGGTGTTGAAAACCTAGCAACTAACTGTTTATCTCGTTTAGAGAATCCTAATTTGGAAAAGCTCAATGAAGCCGAGATCAATAATCAATTTCTTGAGGAGCATCTTTACGACATTAAAAAGGTAAGTGATTTAGATGTTCCATGGTTTATCGATATCGCAAATTTCTTGGTAGGTAAAGTTATACCAAATGGAATGTCTCATCATCAAAAGAGAAAGTTCTTTTCAGATTTGAAGAATTACTTTTGGGAAGATCCCTACTAGTTCAAAAATTGTGCGGATCAAATTGTAAGGAGATGTGTCCCAACTTCGGAAGGATGGAAAATCTTAGAGCATTGCCATGTTGGACCCGCTGGAAGGCATTATAGTGCAAATAAGACAGCCCAAAAAGTCTAAGAATCAGGTTTTTATTAGCCTGCTATCTATAAGGATGCCCAAAGGTATGTAGAGCAATGTGATAATTGCCAACGATAAGGTAATATCTCTCACCTTGATGAAATACCCCAAAACTATATTTTTGGTATGTGAAATATTCGATGTTTAGTGTATTGACTTCATAGGCCTCTTCCTGACTTCACTTGAAAATAAATACATCCTAGTTGCTATAGATTATGTTTCTAAGTGGGTCGAAGCACAAGCTTTACCCATAAATGATGCTAGAGTTGTAGTTAAGTTCCTTAAAAACTATTCTTGCATTTTGGTGCACCTCAAGCGATAATAAGTGATAGGGGTACTTATTTTTGTAATGTGCAATTCAAAAAAGTGCTTCAAAGGTAAGGTATTACATATAGAGTCGCAACCCCATATCACCCTCAAACAAGGGGTCAAGTTGAGGTAGCTAATAGGGATCTCAAATGGATTCTTGAAAAGACAGTTGCACAATCTATGAAAGATTGGTCCCTTGAGTTAGATGACGCTCTTTGGGCTTATAAAACGGATTATAAAACACTTATTGGCACTACGCTGTATAGGTTAGTTTATGGAAAAGCATGTCATTTGCTTGTAGAGCTTGAGCATAAAACATATTGGACTATCAAACTTCTTGATTTTAATCTTGACCTTGCAAGTGAGAAGCAGAAACATCAAGTGAATGAACTCGAAGAATGGTGACTAATGGCATATGAGAACTCTAAATTTATCACGACAAGATAATTTGTCAATCTAAGTAGTTCAATGAAGGAGATCAAGTCATCCTTTATAACTCTCGCTTCAACTTATTCCCAGGTAAGCTCAAATCTAGATGGTCTGAACAGTTCACCGTCAAACAAATTTTTCCTAACATCACAGTTGAGGTAACTCATCGTGAAAAAGGTATATTTAAAGTAAACAATCACTGTTTGAAACTCTATCTTAGAGGTGGATTCGTTGAGAAAATAGTTTATGAGAAGTTAGACCTTCTCAATTTTGAGTAAAAGTACTCAAAGGTCAGTTAAAATTATTTTTTTAAAAAAAAAATTTAATTATTTTAAAAATAAATTTTTTTAAAAAAAAACCATTTAAAACATCTATTTTTTATAAATAAATATTTATTTAATACAAAATTACAAAAATGTAATTTGGATAGGAGTTTTAATTGATGTGATTACTTGTTTATTTATTTATCTATTTGTTTTTGGTCTTTTTGTTTTGAAAAAAAAAAAAGTTTAACAGAGGTTGTGCGGTGATGCGCACGTCATATGCACATCACTGCACAAAGGATTTTATCCCTTTTGTGCTAGAGAATGTACGGTTAGGACCACACATGAAAAAAAGGGGGGGGGGGGTATGAAATGCGTACATGATGTGCGCATCTACAGACCTTATGCGGTCCATGTCGTACAAATGTGCACTGGACCACTGATGGTTATGGCTATAAAAAAAACCAACAAACAAAAAACATAATTTCCTTTCTTCCTGACCTACATCTGCATCCTTCTTTCACTCCTTCCCAAGCTGCCACCATCCTCAATCACTCCTTCCCAACCTGCATCCACCCACCCACTGTCCCCATTTCGATTTTTAGAAGTTTTTTCTAGTAAGTCCTTCCTCTTTATTTATTTTTGTTTGTTAATTTAAATTTTTCCTTAAGGACCTAAGCTTATGCTTTTATTATTTCTCGTACTTCATTGCGGGTGATTCTGCACTCTGTTTGGATATTAGCTTGCTGAACTATTTTCCTAATAGTGCCATTTATTTTTGGTTGTGCTGGTGAGCTATTTTCCTCGTAATTCTATCATTGTTTCTCATGTCTCGGCGTCGACCTTTGAAACACCCTGCTTAACTCACTACCAATTTCGATGACACACGGTTTACTTGCGTGGTCCATTCGACTTGGTATGATAAGCATATTTTGCATAAATTCATTAGTGAACGTTCTATTACTTCAGACATTGATACATCACTCTGCATTTGAGCTGCATTTCATACGTTAGGATGTGAACGCATCTTGGATTTTCAAGGTCAATATTGCCCTTAAATAGTTCGTGAATTTTACGCTAACATTGAAAACAAAACGGCAAAAAATTGTTTAGAGATACATTCTTTTGTTCGGTCAGAAGTAGTACTCACTTGCCCTTCTCTCGCATCTTTTTTAAGAGTTCAAAATGTCGGTCCTCTACTTGTTTTAGGTCCCAATAGAATCACCGGTCAGCATCGCATCCCAAGTGATGGAACTTTTAATTTATCTAGAGCCACTTCTCAATTACGCTTAGTTGCGTGCTACCAATGGGACCGTTTACAGTACTTAGCTAACCACTTCGATGCTCGTTCGAGAGTCATAATTACATTGTTGGCATCTAATGTCTTCCCTAAGGCTAGAGCTCTTAATGAAGTGCGCCTTAGTGATATTTACCTTGTGCATAAAATGATCCATGGTTTAGGTAATATCGAAGGTGTCCCTTTAGCTCCCATTTTAATTATTTGCATTCGTGATGTTGTTCGTCTCTCTCGGTTGAACAAAAATTTTGTATTCCCCATGCTCTTAACTAATCTTTTTGCAAGTTTAGGGGTTCATTTTACATGTGCACGTATGGTTCCTATGGAGTCCCTAATAACTACTAATACACTCCGCCATTTGAGCTTCTTCTCTGTTGATCATGCCTATACTCGACTGTTCCCTATCCCAGCTCAGTCACCTTCTGAGGATGATGCTTTTGCTAATTGTGGGCAAACAGGACCATCACAGGAACCTCTACCAGTAGTTGGTGAACCTACCCAACGTCTATTGTCCCACCTACTACGCGATGTTCGCACATTACATGAATGCCAAAATCACTTGGAAGATGTGTAAAACCAAATGTCTCAATAATTGGTTCAACATGGAGAGCTCCTTATTCAAATTCGGGATTCTGTGCAACGTCTTTTGC
>CATIWR010301439.1:0-20789 GCA_949677035.1 Omphalea diandra | reverse complement strand
TCTTACAATTTCATTTCTCAACTCTTGAGCATTCAATTTCTTATGATTAATTTATTGTTGGTTGGTGTAAGAATTAAACACCATTAGGTTTGGGCTTGAGAGTTAGCCTTTAATTATAAAACTCTTGTTAAGTTAAGTGTTGGCCTTGGAAAACATTAGTGAGATTTATGTATAAGCCTTTGTAATACACAAGTTGGAAAAGTTTCGTGTTAGCTTGAAAAACATCATTTGATAATAGTAAAACACCTAATTATACGAATTAGGGAGTGGATGTAAGGTTGGTTAATATCCAAACCACTATAAATCTCTATGTATTGTATTTTTCATCTACTTCTTCTAAAACTCAAATCTCTAACCTTTCTACCATAATTTTAAATTACCCATCTGCACAAGGGCCAACACATTGCATTTTCTTCTCTTAGTTGATGATAAAATGTGATCCATTAGAAATTCTGCATCAATCATTTCACATGTTCTAGGTATTGAGCCAAATATTCTTCTTTAAACTCTCACTCATCTGTTATCTATGAAATGACCAATAGTGAATCCCTAAATGCCTTTGTTGTCTTGACCCTTATTTGCTTCAGGAGTTTGAGCCCCATCATGCATTCTTCATACTCGACCACATTGTTAATCACCTTGTCGTTGAGCTTTTTGGCTACTAGAAAGAGCTTTCCTTCTAGCGAAATTATAACTATCCCTATACCTGCCCCTTTTTCATTCAATGCACCTGCAAAGTAGCTCTTTACCCTAGAGGTTTGATTGCTCTTAACCCCTCATCTAGAAATTGGAGAGGCTAAGATTCTCCTTGTTAAGGGGGCTACTATGCAAAATACTCTAAGATTATCTGCCCTTTGATCACCTTCTTAGCTACATACTTACTATCAAATTTAGTCAGCACGATCAACCATGTCACCAATCTTCCTATTAGAGAGGCGGCCTCATAGAGATATCTAATTGGGTCTAGTTTCAAAATCACCTTCATCGAGTATTCTGTTAGGGAAGAGGCCTCATGTAGATATCTAACTGGGTTTAGCGTTGAAATCACCTCCATTAAGTATGATTGAAAATAATCTCTCAATGTTTTTTATTGCCTAGACTAGCGCTAGATAGGTCTTTTCTATCTAATTATACTTCTCCTCATAAGACAATAACATTTTATTGAGATAATATACTACGTGCTCATTCCCTTCTTCACCTTTTTGGGCTAATATCGCACCTATAAAACTATCTTCCATTATCATATACAAAGTTAGTGGTTTCTCAGGGCTCGATGGCTTCAACATTAATGGGTTAGTTAGATAGTGCTATATTTTCTTTAAGGCCTTTTAGAATTATTCATTCCATTCCACTTGTTGGTCTTTCCTTAACAGCTTGAAAACAGGTTCACAAATGGGGGTCAATCTCACAATGAACCAACTGATGTACTGCAAGGGGCCTAAGAAACCTTATACTTATTTCATTATCTAGGTGTAAGCATGTCTTAAATGCCTTTACCTTATCAGGATCTATTTCAATGCATTTCTCACTTATCATATGTCCTAACAATTTACAAGAGGTAGCCCTAAACACACACTTCTTCAAATTCAACCTCAAATTATGTTTATCAACTCTCTTCAAAAACTTTTCTAAAGCTTCAAAGTGCCCTTCCCTAGTTTTTTACGTCACCATCATATCATCCATATACACTTCATTCTCTTTATGGATCAAGTCATGCGGTAGAGCAATTGTCATTCACTAGTATGTCACCCTTACATTCTTTAGCATGAATGGCATCACCTTGTAGTAATACATCCCCTACTTTATGATAAAAGCCATGTTTTACCTTATTTGGGATGGTCATAAGAATTTGGTTATACCTAGAGAATCCATCCATGAAGGAATACATAATAAATGTTATGACACATTCCACAAGCATGTCAATGTGTGGCAAGGGAAAGTCATCCTTTAGGCATGCCTTGTTTAGATCTTTATAGTCGACACATGTCCTTACCCTTCCATGCTTCTTTAGTACTAGTACTATATTAGATAACCATTCAAGGTAGTCTACCACCTCTGATAATTTGGCATTCAACTGCTTTTCTACTTCTTCTTTAACTACCTGAGCCCATTCAGGTCTCATCATTCACAGTTTTTGTTTCACTGGGCTCATGTTTAGGTAGGTTAGGATTTTATGTTTTGCAATCTACCTATTGACCATTGGCATATCCTCATATGTCCAATCAATGACCTTCTGGTATTTCTTGAGTAGCTATTTAAACTTTCTTCACTCTATCAACATGATGTCACTAGCAACGAATAAGATTTTTGGATTTTCCTATGTACCAAGGTTAAATGCAGAAGTATGCATAGAATTAATGTTAAATACACTTATGAAATGATGCATGCAATAGACACAACCATCAGTAAACACATCACACAAGTAAGCAAATTCATCATTCATTTGCCTTAAACTTAGAAAGAAATACATCATCATCCTCAAAGAGACTGAAAATAAGAACATTAGTAGAATCTGGAAAGATGGCTTCCTTTAGGGAAGCAGTGAAAATTGCCTATTTTTGTGCTTTCTTTTCATTATTTTCCTTACTAACTATAATGCATGTATCACCCCCTATTATAACATTTATTTCAACCTCAATCTCAATTTTATCTTCCATCCTTGTGACAATTTTGACAAACCCCTCAAAACTCTATTTCATTTGATCATTTGCTAGCTCGACCTTTAGGAAATCTACCTAGAGAGTTACACTTTTCACCATAGTTGATTCAGTCTCCATTGCATGACCTTGTGATTTTTTGCTACCCACTTCTTTAATGGAATTCATAATCTTGCTCTCAATGTCCTCTAACTTTATCCCAGTGTATATAGCTTTAAAGAACTTGCATGACCTGGTATACTCCCATTCTAAGTCCACAAAGGGTATATCTTGCCCTATCGAGTCGAACCCTTTCCTTATATGATCTTACTCGGTGTCCCCAAAATTTTATTCTAGCAAATACTGCACAACATATTCATTGGTGACCTTTTTCCTGTCCTTCCATGGCATGTTGACTGAGGGTTATATAACATCACACATTTAATATTTCTTGGTTATTCTCTATTCCTGCAACTTGTTTTCCATTATTTTCTTTCTTTTTCTTACTGTTCTCCTCTTTTGATGAGTCTTGATAATTTTGATAACCTAATTCACCAACATCCAGCTGGAAAAAAATCTTCTCAAGTTCATCCATATCATTGCCCACTAACTTCTCACTCTGAATGCTTCCTTGCTCCACGTTTTCAATGACTTTTCTTTATTTCATAAAGAAGTCTGATAGTGGCCTATGAAAATCTCTCACTTCTTTCTTTGACCCTTCATCATGGTACCTCAATCCTTTCCTTATAGTTTGGGTGGGAATCTCTGGAAACTCTAATACGCCACTAGAATTTTTCCCTGACCCTTATCTTTGAAGGAAGTTCATGTTCTTCACAGTCCCCTTTACCTTCGGATCAACCCATTTATCCTTGAATCCAAAGACTTGAAACCCTTAAAGGTGTGGAACAACCACAATCAAAGTCGATACAATCTCCTCAACCTCCGTACAAATGTTCATAACTACTCCTTTGTAAGGGATCTTGACTTTTTAGTGAGCAGTAGAAGGCACCCCATCGAGAGGATGATACCATGGCCTCCCTAGCAAAAGTGAGAAAGTAATCTGAATGTCCAAGACTGTGAACTCCATCATGGCCTCGACTACTTTAGTTTTTACCATAATCTTGAATATGCCTATAGTTGGCCTTTTACTATCATCATAGTCCCTAATGATACTGTCGAAAGCTTCTAAATCCTTTTAAGATATCTCAAATTTGTGCAACAACTTTGCAAGATAGATGTTAATCTCAGAACCATCATTTATCATTATGCACAAAGTACATCTTTCCTTTCACCTTTGCTTATATAAGCAAGGCCAAATTATAATCTCTTCCTCCTAGTGGCAAATCCTCATTTAAGAAGGTGATTTCACCCTTATGAGTCACTAATGCAATAACATCTTTTGGACTAGTTTCAATAGAAATGGCTATACTATATAGAGCTTTTATCGTAGCCTTCTTACGTTCTTGAGAGGTAATAAGCAGCTTTCACACACTGATCTAAGCTAGTACCTTCTTCAATTGCTTTATAACGAAATTGTCTTCCTCTCTCTCTTTCATGATAAGTTCGTCTTTCCCCATTTCAACCCTTGGTTCCTTAAGAGCTTCTCTGTTTCAACTACGAGTTACATGGTTCACTTGCTCAATTTCCTTTTCTTCATCGCTCTCATCCCATAACCGAATCATTCTCCTCCTTTGTACTTCTTTTGTGTCATCATATAATATTTCCCATGGACTGATAGTACAAAGAGTTGGAACCTTAGTCATAACCTACTCAATAGTGGCAACAACAATTTCCTCAAGAATCCTAAAATTTATCATGAAATTCCCTTGATTTGGGAGAAGAACATTTGATAGTTTGGGAAAAGGCTCCCTCAAATGCTAGGCATTATAGAGTTTGATAGAATGATCGTCTTATTATCTATAAGGTCCTGAATATGATGCCTTAGCCTATAACTGTCATCAGTGTATGTCTCGATCTTTAATGAAAAGTGCAATAAACATTAGCGCCATATCCCTTAGGCAGCAGATTAGGAGGTGGTCTTAGTGCTAAAGGCTTCAACAGTCCTTTCTTCTACAACCTCTCAATTGCCTTGGACAGAGGCATTCACAATTCTATAAATTGTCTAGGCATCTTTACTGCATTAACATCGACCATTTTATTCCTTTTTACCTCAGGCTAAGATAAGGTGTTTTTTATACTACCTTCTTAACGATGATTCTAGCTTTTTAGCCTACAAACCTTATTCTCAAAGATCCAAGAAATTCCTGACCAACATTCCTCTAATTCTTGTATCGATTCCAAGTAAAACCCTTTCATAATCATTATGACCTACTCTCCCTATAGGCCTTTTGGTTGCTTATGAGGCTGTCTTTTTCCATCTTCTAATGTAATCATTGAAGCTTTCACCAGTCATTTGCTTCAAGGGCTTTATGTCTATAATGTGAACTCTAGATCTGAATTGCAAGCACAATGTTTTTCAAAAGTCTCTATCAGCTCCTTGCAGTCCTCCTTGACAGTCTTTAGTTTGTTAAAGTACCATGTTTTAGTAGACCCTTCCAATGAAAACTTAAAAAGCTCTAACATTGCATCAGTCGGTAACCCATATGCTTTCATGACTAACACATGCAAATGGACATGATTCTTTGCATTTTTTGTTCATATGAACTTTGACAACTCAGGCATGATTAAATTAGTTAATAGTTTCTTGAATTTATGAGCAAGCAATTCTTTAATGTTCGTTCCTTCTCTAAACCTTTAGCACCTAGAGCTTTCTGTATTTTCACCTATTATTTAGAAAAGTCATTAAATCAAGTACTTTCTTTCCCGATTTTTGTAAACTTAGGGGCACCTTTGGCACTACCTGTGTCCTTAGCAATTTTATTCTCATGATATTCCTTCATCCTAAATAATCATTATTAATAACCACAGGATAGGGAGTTTCATGGGTGTTTTCCATTTGTTAGCTCTACTAGTAGTTGCATCCCTTTTGTTTAAGATCTCATTAACCTACTCGTTCACTTTTTCAATAATATTTTTTTCCATCTTATAGTTGAAGTCGACCATCAATCTTTCCAAAACTTCAGGTGGTATGTTTGGTTCTATGACTAGACCAGCCTTTTGACTTGGGCTCAACATCTTACTTTTCCTAGCAAGTCAGTTGCCTTTTCTCTTCAATGAAGGTTTGGATTGAGCTATGATGGTTGCAAGACAAAGGTTATTAGTACGATGCATTGAATAAATAATCGATACATATATACATGATATGCACATATCATTTTGCTCAAGATCTTTCAACCTTATTCCTCCCACACACGATGTCTAACGACTCTTTCCTATGTAGGTTCTCATTCTTACCAATAAGAGGTAAAGAATGCACGTGGTCACCTCTGACCAAGAAGACTTAAAACCTCAAAATAACATATACACAAAGGCATTAAAAGGGACAAACTCTTTACATACTAAAATAAAAATGTACAAGCAAGAGCATAAATCCCTTTTAGGAAAGTGGGATGTACATAGAAAGTATTTACACTGTGAGAAATAGAGGAATATACAAGCTTTTACATATGAGGAATATTTACATCAAATTAGTTACATTTACACTTACATTCAAGAATACCAAACCATGTTCTTTGAGGACTTTCACTCTCCTTTAAAGAAATGCAAACAAGTGGGATATCATATTCCAAGGTACTAATGGCTCCTACATGTGCCTAATACTTAAAAGGGTTATTATAATTGATGGCTCCCATAAGCTTGGAAGGTGATTATAATGATCCCTCCATTTGATATACCCAAAGGTACTAGGCTCATGAGTGATGAATCCTCATCACAATCTCATAAGCTCGAATGGAGCTTAGGTCTCAAACTTGAAGAATCATTAGTTTATCTAAGTGTACTTAGTGCTCATGGTGAAGTGTGAAGGCTATATGAATGCAAAAGGACTACTCAACAACAAGTTCAAAATATTAAAAGTGAATCATAGATTAAATGTGAAGTCAATTTTGAGTCCCCAACAGAGTTGCCATTATGAGCGCCTTGGGGGTTTCGTGACTATGCTCAAGTGAGTAGAATCTTGCTTGCGACTCCTCCTTTTATCAATCGTTAGGGGGATCAAGAGGACGAGCATTTTTACATTAGTAAAGACCCCTAAAATTAGTATGTGTATGGATCAAATGGGAATCATTTAGACCTTTCGTAAGTTCAAAGCCTGAAGTCCAAATGGCAATCATCAGGGGAAATGGGACACTACATTGGTACCACCTGTAGGAAATGTAGAGTCGCCACTTGATTTTGGTCAGGACAATTCAGGGTAAGAATCTAGGGAAGGCACAATCTAAACCTAATCTAAGTCAATTAGAAGGCCCATTTCATCTTCACCCCCATCAAAGATTGGGTTCAAAAATTAGGTACGACTTGAAAAAGGCATTAAGCAGCCTTAAATCACTTAGATCTTGGGATCCAGCCTTCTAACATTTTTGGCTCACCTTTAATATTTTAGCCAAGTTATTGATTAGTTTGATTAATGCCCCTACACATACACTTAAGCATAACTCATTTAAACAAATCAAATCATCAACTTCAAGGGATGGGGGGTCATGCATCATGGTAGTGGTATGCATATACCATTCATACACACATAATCATTCATAATGGGGAAGGGGATCATGTGATATGGCATAGGGATTTGGTATGCATCATCATCCATCCATACAATAAACATCCATAATCAATATGTGGTAGTTATTAAGACCAAACTCATGGGATATTTCAAGTGATATCACCTACATCCAAAGGAAGAAATTAAGTTAGTGTTGAATCAATATGGAAAATTAACAAAGAAAACTTAAAGTAATCTAAAAGGAGCAAGATAAGTTCCACAGTGGCGATCTTACCATATCTCCAAAGTCAAGATTCCTAAACATATTTATAGGTCCATAATAGTTACATTTCAACATCACAAATCAAAATACAAGGCATGAAGAAAAATGCATGGGTAATGAACAAAAAGCAAGGATGAACACATAATACAAAACATTTAGAGGATATTGAATAGCCTAAGGCAAAGATCCACCTCAAATGAGATCTTATGGTTAATGAACCCTCCCTCATATTGCTTACAAAAAGCTAAAAATAGATGACACAACTAACTATTATAAAAGTTAAGATGCACATCAAAAGAGGAAGTTAGAGGGCCAAAACACTATTCACATAATTAGCATATAAACTCGAACACTAAGATGACTTTCAAGGTCAAGGGAACCTTAAGTTCATCACTTGATCATTGCCTCTCAGTATCTGGAGCAGAGCCAAAAAAACATAATTTCAAAGCTAAAGAAAAAAAGAAATACAAAAGCATTTAGATGGAAGGGTAATGAAAATCATTTAAAAAATAAATAATACTCTATTTTAAGATGAATAGGGGGTCCTCAGTCATTAGAATTCACCCTACTATATCATTAGAGTCATAAAAAAAAACCCCAAAAGATATCCCTAAAAGTAAGAAATGAGAAGAAAGCCTTTTGATATGTTGCAGGAAACCTAGATTGTACAACCATGCATAAAGGTTGTATAGTGCAAGAAGAGGGTTGTACAGCCTAACAATAAGGTTGTACAACCTTCATTTTTTTATTTTAAAAAATAACAAAAATGAGAAAGAAAGGGAGAGAAGAAGAAGGAAAAGGGGTCTTATGTATATTCTAGTGATGTATTTGCTCTTCAAAGCACAATAATAAGTCCAATATTATCCGAACATGCTATGTGAATGCACAAATGAAAAAATGAAGGCCTAGTTTTACCTTGGAGAAAGTAGGGTGAGGTTAGGGCTTAGGTTTCATGTGTCTAGGAGTGTTTGAGAATTTATTTTGTCAAAGTTTAGTTACGGTTTCCACGCCTCTCTTTTCCCTTCAAAATGAGGGGTATTTATAGGTGTTAGGTAGGTGCACAGTACCAGAAATAGTTTTGGTTACACTATGGTCGCATCCAATCACAGAAAAAGAGTGTTATACTGAAATTAAGGTTTGCATATGGATTGTACAATCAAAAATGGGTTATACATCCCTTTGTCAAGGTTGTACAGGCCCATGGTTGAAAGGGGGGGACCATTTCCAAAAGATTCTCTGGATTAAGGCTTAAGGAAGGTTATACAACCTCAACCAAGATTGTGCAACCTTGCTTGATGGGTTGTGCAGCCCATCAAACTTAGCTATCAACCCCAGGCTAGGTTTGGACTTAGTCTTTGACTTTGTCAAGGTTTCCTAAGGCCTTCTATGCCTTCATTTAGGCAATTCCCTTTGTCATCGTAGGGATTTGGTTTAGTAATTTTCATCACCGAGCTTGCATCTTGAGATCTAAAATATGATGCTTACAATACTAATGCCAATTTTAAGTATTGCTTTTATAAAAATTTAGTAAGAAACTCTTTGAAAGTTGAATGGAAGCACTCAAAGTGTGGAAAATGACCTCTAACTTGTGACTATGAATGAAGAGTTATGATGGTTATCTCAATATTATTGGTGTCAATTTTAGATAGTTTGTTTACAATGGGATTCGCAGTGCCAGTCTCGATCGCAATCTTCAAACCTCATTGGAGGGATTCAAAACCTTTAATTAGACAATGCCATATGTCAAAGTATCCATTGAAAGATCAAAACTCATGACAGCAAATCCTTAGTAGCAACTGTGATCTCTTATAAGCAAAATCTTTATTTTTCATAGTGAAAGTCACGACCAACATCCCAACTCATGACCATAACCTTTAACATCCTCTAGAGGGATCAAAACGACTACATTTTTGGATGAGCCAATGGTGGAGTGCCACGTGTACTAGCCATTAAACATAAATAAAGTTCATAATTGCAAATTAGCAAATTCTTATGAAAATGTGAAGATCGTGATCACAACCTATAGTCACAACTATGACTTTTGTCTAAAAAGCATTAAATGCAAAATTTTACGTCCAACTTTTAAGATGTGCATATAATTTTTTTATTAATGATTCTTTGGTGGGAGTAACTTATAAATACTCCACCAAATGGACATAAATACAAGAGAATAACATCTACTAAAGACAAACTCTTGCAAATTTGTTTCTTAACTCTCTCTCTCTCTTGTTTACTCTTTGTATTTGAGTTGCATAAGATTTGATGTGAGCCTTTAAATACCTTTGGGATTGGTATAAGAGTGAGCCATAAAAAAACTCTTGTATAGGTTAGGGTGTAAGCCTTTGGGAAAACTCTTGTATAAGGTTGTGTGTGAGCCTTCGTAAAACACATTGTAAAGTTAGATTTAAGCTTTTAAAATACCATTTAGTGTTAGTGAAATACCTAATTAAAAATTTAAGAGTGGATGTAGGGTTTGTTAACACCTAAACCACTATAAAATCTCATGTTCCTTCTCTTCTTCTACCTTTTCTTTTTAATTTTATTCTATGTGCCTTCCTACCAAATTTTAGAATTTTCACCAATTTAGCCCCCTTCTAAGTGCATAAGGGTCAACAGATAGTTTTGGTCAAATGACTATCACATAATTTGGGTAGCTATAATGTCTTGCTATATGTCACTTATAATTTGTGGGCCAAAATAGTTTTTGCCCCACTAACAACATTATGTGAACTTACAAGGTTGCACATTTATAATAGGCCTAAAAGCGAAATTATATTTACTGCTCTCTCTGTCTCTTTATATATATATATATATTCCAAGAATTTCATCATTCTTGTTCGAATTGGTAGGTTGTCACATACCTTTCATCAATTTTATCGAATTTCATAGATTATTTGGGGGTTTTGTCCATTTAAAATTTTTATTTTTTCATTGTGCTTATTCTACAAAACCCAACATATTATCCCAAGAAGCTCTAAAAGGACAATGGTAAATTTTCAAAGATTAACACAGCTTGTTCTTATAAAAATAATCACACAAGGAGACACAAATCACAATTTGAGCTTACATCCTTTCCTTTAGTAAGTATTAGAGGGTTCACTAATCACACATAACTTAACAAGTATTACTTCAACCTTTATAGGTAAACATTTAGGTGTTGCTCAAACTTTATAATGACAGATTTATCAAGTGCTTCCTAAATATTTTCATGATAGATTTACAAACATTATCTTAAATTTTTTATAAAATTTCTTAAAAACTTTGTTACCTAACCAGGAGATGATCCTCACATATAAGAACAAAAATAATATACAAAAGAGAGTCACTCAACTAAGTTTCTCTTAAGCTACCCAATACAAGATCAAATCACAAATGATTACTTGAGAAATAAGAAGAAGAAAAAGAAATAGATTATCAGTTTTCTAAGTTGCTCTTAAGCTTTTCTTCTAATCTCTTCACATCAGAGAAGGTGCTATTACATAACACTAGCCACAAAAACTAGCCAACACTCATAAATCTGCTAAATTCAAGACTTTCAAAAAACTAGCCATTTGACTGTGAATGACATGCTTACTTTATATGGATGAGCTTGCTTTAAGGCAAAATTGAGCTACTTCAACTATCTTCTAAGTTGAATAGAGCTATTTACTTTTTGCAAATAACGGTACCATCAGTTATACTAGCTTGATTTGAAATATCAGTGATTGAACAAGACTGTTTCATGATTGAGCTGGCCTATTCCAACATTGAACTTTTTGTTCTTGGCTTTTTAAAGATATTTCTTCTTGAATAGGGGCAGTCTTTATTGTCATTCTAGAGATCTTAGTCGATTTAATTATTTTCAGTTGAAAAAAATATTTTCTTCAACTTAAATAAGGCAATGCACTTAGGTTATTTTGGATCTTCAGGGTTGTTTCACCTTATTGTGTGAAATTCATAGTTTAGACATATTGAACGGGTTTGTTCAATAGATTGCTCTCGACATTCTAGTCCGTTGCAACTCTGTGTGCAAAACTTGAGTTTTGTTCATAGTGAATGAGCTGCGGAACTAGTATGTTCATGGCTTTATAGGCCGTTCATAATTGAGTGATGTCTTCTAAACTTGTTAATAGATGCATAAGGTCATTCTAATAGACTGTCAACACTGAATAACCTGTTATGTGAAAATCCTGAAGTTTGTTCATAGTGAATGAGCTTATTTATTTTGCATAACGTTATTTCAATAGCGTTGAATAGCCTTTTGTGTGAAAATCCTAAAGTCTGTTCATGGTGAACGGGTGCATACAGTCGTTCTATTTTCTTCTTGTGACTTTTCTACAAAAGCTATTCAACAAGACTATGGATGGACAACTAGGCCGTTCAAGCTTTCTTTTTTTTTTTTTTTTTTTCTGTGGACAACTAGTTCTAATACTTTACATGATTGTTCATCTTAGACGTTATAGTTTTATCACTTATAGTTGATTATTTTTTCAGTTTTGTTTTTCCTTGTTGCTTTTGTCATTGAAACTTTGCAAAAAATAATTGAGGACCTAAAAACATAGAAATGCTTACAACCAAAATTAGTAGATCTTATATTTGCCTAATCATCAAAACAAGAGTTAAGAACTAAATGTTAAACAGTTTTTTTATATATTTGTATTTTAAAAAAGATTTATGTAATAAATTTTGGGCTTATCATATAATTTAGCCCATCTATTTACTCACTCGTAATTTCTTTTTCTTAAATCTGCTATCTTCTTTTTATACCAATCATAATTATTGCTCTTGTTTTGTATTTTTCTCTAATAAAATTACAAATTTACAACTTTAAACACCCAATTATTAAATTTTTATCAGTGTTAATATTTAAAATTTTAACCACACCTAATTTTTATGCTTATAATTATAATCTCATTTAAAAATGTGCCATAATACTGATTTCTCACTTTTTACCTAACTTTTTTTTTATTATATGTATAAATCCTAATATTGTTTTCAAAATGATATAAGTATATCTAAATTTCATAATATATTATTTAGTTATTATTAAAGAATTAAGAAAGTAATCTTGAGAAAATCAAGTCCATTTCTCTATTTTAAGAATTTTTATTTTTTTTATGGGAGAACTAAGAAAGCATTCTTTACAAAATTAAGTTTATTTTTGAAAAATTTTACAAATTCTATCTTTAAGATATATGTTACCAGAATATAGTTGTCCTTTTTTGTCTATTGAAATCTTTTATACATTTAAAAAGAAAATTATCAGTAATTTAATACTTATTTTAGAAAATATTATTGAGGATTTTACCTTTTCTTTTCTCATAAATTTAAAAATTTTAAACTAAATAGAAAATACAAAAAATTAAACTCAAATTAATAGAGTTAATTAATAATAAAAATAGACAAATTTAGTAAATATACAATGATAAAGTTATTCATATTTATCAATTTTATTCAAATTAATAAATATTTTTATTTATATTAATTCTTTTAGAAAATATTTAAATTTTATCTGTAAACTTTAATTGAACCTCCCTAAGTCTCCATCGCTCTCAATATATATATATAGTCCAAAAAAAAGAATATCTGTAAAAGTAATTAATAAGCTTCACTAATAGTTAATTATTTATTTTTTTAAAAAAATAATTCTCTTTTCTAGAACTGCTTCCTTGAAAGAAACACTTCAATGATTTTTTTTTTTTTAAAAAAAAATTTTTTGGTTCATTGATCTCTAACATTTGGCAACTCATTCTTTTTTTTTTTTTTTTTTTTTTTAACACTAGACAGAGTAACCTTTGTGTAGAATGAGTAAAATAAAGATAAAAATAAGAAATGATTGCAGCTTCTATTTTTTGAAAATAGAAGAAAAATTTTTTTTATTTTCTTCTCTTTATTTTTTTCAAAATAAAGCAAAACTATGATAATTTTACATTCTTGTTGTTGTTATTTCTCTATTAAGGATGAGAAAATAAATTTGTTTTTTCTCTTTTATTTAGATATAAAAAGAAAAATAAAAGTTATTTTACTCTTTATTTTTTTTTCCTAACTAATTTTTTAAACACAGGGTAAATGATAGGAAATAGGAATTGCACAAGACAGCTCTTTGAAATTTCCAAACACGGTTCTCACACATCATAAAAGATTCATGTTGCCAAGTTTCTGTAGCAGCCACAAAAGCGAACTTAAAAAATGCGATAGTGAAACAGCTAAGCACATCTTCATGTTTTTTTCCAGCTAGAAATCAATGATTTCATATATGTCGGTACCTCTAATCATATGTTTAATCCTTTCAGTAACCCAAATTTTGCTGTTCCATATTTCCATGACAACAGCTTTAGATCCCATTCAAGAGAAAACCTTTCTCCAATGCCTTTCTAACAACTCCACACCCAACCCACCAATTTCTCATGTCACCTATTTTCCCAGTAATCCTAACTACACATCCATCTTACAGGCGTACATTAGAAACCTCAGATTCAATTCCTCTTCAACCCCAAAACCTTGGTTCATTGTTACACCTACCCATTTGTCTCATATCCAAGCATCGATCATCTGCTCGAGACTCCATGGGCTAGAGATGAGAATTCGCAGTGGTGGCCACGACTACGATGGCCTTTCTTACACATCACGAACCGTGCCATTCATCATACTAGACATGTTCAATCTTCGAGCTGTGAGTGTTGACCTAGATGATGAGAGTGCTTGGGTTGAGTCAGGCGCGACTCTAGGCGAAGTTTACTATTGGATTGGTAAAAAGAGCAAGATCCATGGATACCCAGCTGGGGTTTGCCCTACCGTTGGTGTTGGTGGCCATTTGAGTGGTGCTGGGTATGGTAACATGATGAGGAAATATGGGTTGACCGTCGATAATATTGTTGATGCAGTAATTATAGATGCTAACGGAAGAGTTTTGGCTAGAGAAGCGATGGGGGAAGATCTTTTCTGGGCTATTAGAGGAGGAGGTGGAGCTAGTTTTGGGGTGATTGTTTCTTGGAAAATTAAATTAGTTCTTGTTCCTGAAGTTGTCACTGTTTTTAGAGTTGAAAAAACATTGGAACAGGGTGCTTCAAACATTGTTTATCAATGGCAACATGTTGCTGATAAGATTCATGAAGATCTATTTATAAGGGTGGTTTTGAACCCAGTTGTTAGAAAGGGTAAAGAAACAATCAAGGCTAAATTCAATGCTTTGTTTCTTGGTAATGCAGAAAGACTGGTTGCTTTAATGGAGGAACAGCTTCCTGAAATGGGTTTATCGCTGAAGGACTGTAAAGAAATGAATTGGATTGAATCATTGCTGTTTTGGTCTAATTACCCAATTGGGACTTCTACTGATGTTCTGCTGCAAAGGCATTCTCATTCAGAGAAGTTCCTGAAGAAGAAATCAGATTATGTTAAAGAGCCTATTTCGAAGCAAGATCTTGAAGGAATATGGAGGAAGATGATCGAACTGAGAAAACCCGTACTAACATTTAACCCATATGGAGGAAAAATGAGTGAGATTTCAGAATCTGAAACTCCATTTCCTCATAGAGCAGGGAATATATACAAAATCCAATATTCAGTGAATTGGAAAGATGAAGATGTTGAAGCAGAGAGTTATAATTTGGAACAGATAAGGAGGCTTTACGAGCATATGACACCATTTGTGTCAAAATCACCAAGATGTTCATATCTCAATTACAGAGATGTTGATTTGGGTATCAATGAAATTGGAAATGAAAGTTACGAAGAAGCAAAAAAATGGGGAACGAAGTATTTCAAAGACAATTTTGAGAGGTTGGTGGAAGTGAAGACAAAAGTGGATCCAGGTAACTTCTTTAGATATGAACAAAGCATCCCATCTCTTGAAGCATCTTGGATGACTAGACAGAGTAGCTAATACCTAAGCTAGCTGCCTTCTTGATGTGAAGCAACAGGCTTCATTTTCCTGGTTAAATTGTGGTTTGACATTGAGCATAAGATACTTATGAATAGCATGAAAATCTCCACTCATATGAAAAGTGGATTTTTTTTTTTTGTAAAATTATAACCAATTCACATGCAATGACTTTTTTTTTTTTGAAAAAAAAAAAAACATTCATTTTCTAAAAGGATTGCCTCAAATTGATGGTTCCAAATCCCAATTCAGGAGCAATGTTCTGCGGTCAACTCGCTGCCTTTGATAAACCATTGTTATATGGTAAGATTGGTTTCACCGGCATTGACAAGATAAAAATGTTGTAAATGGACAAAATTAGTTGAGAAGCCATATTACTTAGCACCTTGTTTGGTTTCAATGAATTTAACAACATTTTGTGAAATTCAAATGGATTTCATGTAAAGTTGGGATGGTGAATGATTGAACGAATGCTTAAAAAAAATTATAGTCAATGATCAAGGTAAAATTTTAAATATGTTCCAAATTATTTTCTCCATATAATTCTCTCCCCTTTTGGCAAGATAAAAAAAAGGGTAAATGGAGAAGAGCAAATAAAATGCATAAAGATGAGATAAAGTGAACATAAAGAACAAATATTAATTCATAGTATCATAAGAATGACAATAAACATAAGAGTTACAATCAGCATAAAAATAAATTCAATCACATAACAGACAAGACAAAGGATTGCAAAATAAACATTTTTATGTATATATAAGTTGCGGGATCAACAACTTTACATCAAAGACAAAGAAAAAATACAAAGAAATCCTAGTCTAGAAGATTAGAGAATAATCATCATCTCCAGAATCATCTCGCTCTTCATTGTTGCCTCCTCCAGCTCCGTCTTCATCTTTAACCTCTTGGTTGTCTTTCTCCTCTGGTGTATCCTCATAATTCACAAAATCTGGAAGATGGTAGGGAGGAACGCCCATTTTCTCTTGCTAGTCCACCAGATCACTGTGGAGGTGAAAAATAAGGATAAATCTCCTCTTTAACATCCATGTCACCTTATCCAACTTATGGTTGATTGTGGTAAGAGAAAGTTTAAACTTAGATTTTGGTTAAAGAGGTGGGACTGGTATTGCTCCTTCTTCAATAATAAGCCTTTTTCTTTGGAGGCTTGAGATGTTTCCATCTTTTTGGCCCAAAAATCACCCAAAGTATAAGCATAGGAGTCCAGGTGAATGGCTTTGGCATTGATAAGATAGGTGAGGTCCATAAAATTTTGGGAAAAAAGGAGTTTCTTAGTGAGGAATTTTTCATTTTCCTCATTAAGAGCACTAACAAATTTGTAGATGGTAGTTACATAAAATGGAAGGAGAAATTGGCTCTTAGGTTTAGTGCTCATGTGGATCAATTGATCCATAAGGTAGCAACCGGATTGGATAGGTTTATTTTTCATAAGACAAAAAAGAAAAGCAAGGTCCTTTTGGGATACTTTTCGTTACCATCACCTCTAGCGTTAATGGAGAAAGTGATAATACAATGAAGTAACCAAAAGGAAGGCTTTTGATGTATTTGGCTAAAGAAGTTTTGGGATCATGCTTGGTCTCGATAGAAACTCTAGACCAAAATTTAGAGTAAATAACATCAAGTGCAGAGATAATGAATGAAATATTTTCTCCGACATGAAGGTTGAAAAGATTGGATAATTGGTCAAAAGTGATAAAAT
Source organism: Omphalea diandra (assembly GCA_949677035.1). NCBI lineage: Eukaryota > Viridiplantae > Streptophyta > Magnoliopsida > Malpighiales > Euphorbiaceae > Omphalea > Omphalea diandra. Next base: position 3,695 of record CATIWR010301439.1, on the reverse strand, counting down.
AAGGATCCCCAAAAACTCGAAATACTAACCCATATTATTTGGCACGGGATTCAGCTTTGAGACTAAAAGTTACCATACACATGAATTCTTTCACGATCTCTTCATATCCGGGTTCATCCCAAAAGATGAATTTGTTCCATCCTAAGTTAGAGAGAAACGTGTGAATCTTGTCATTGATCCCAAAAGACTCTAGAAGAAAGGTAGAAGGAATTTTGTTTATAAGGATGATTTTGGAGGCATTGGCTTTATAACGATCCTTCTCCTCTTTTGTAATCCCTTTCATTTGATAAAAGAGCTGGTGGTGCAGAGTGTTGGGCTGCTACTTTGCCCTTCTCTACTTTGAAGCTTTCTTAGGAGCCAGTGGGAAAAGAAGAAAGATTTAGTGAAGTTTGAAAGTAGGAGAGAAGATAGATGATTTTGGTGTAGGATGGAGTGATTAAAATCACTATTTAGAGGGTTTATATAGCCATAGAAAGGGTGTATAAAAGGCTATAATGTGATTAATGAAGAATTGGAAATGGTTGACAGTTAAATCAAATTAATGTGTGGTAGTTTGTAGAAATCGCAATCGTTAATTCAAAGTCGTGACCGCTATTTCTGAAAAATGTGAGTAATCGACAAAAAATCCTTGGGAACCGGCATATACGACGATCAAAAATTTGAGTTTTTGATAGAATTCACGATGAAGAGCAAAAGTCGCGAACGCAGATTTATGGTTGTTTGTCGAGTAAGATGAACCTATAATTCACGACCGTGAGTTAAGGATAGCAACCGTAAATTATAAGGCAAGAAGGATAATAATGAAAAAGCAAAATTTGACATTTCAAGTTGTGATCCATTTAATATATTGTTGCAAATTCATGAAAGTTGACATAAAAGAGCACAATTGCATTTATAATAGAGACATCCAATGAGAAATATCACATATAACCAAACATATAGCAATCAAACAAAGATCAAGCTTTTCACTTTAGGGAGCTTCCATCAAGCATTCTCAATTCTCTCTTAATGAAGTACAACTTTTTTATTTAGAGGTTTAGTGAAAATATTCGCAAGTTGATGAGTTGTGTCTATAAATTCTAACACAACATCACCATTTTGGATATGATCTCTAAGAAAATGATGCCTAATATCTATGTGTTTGCTCCTAAAATGTTGGATGAGATTTTTAGAGAGATTAATCACACTAGTGTTATCACATTTGATAGGAATGTGATCAATAACTTCATCATAATCCTTTAATTATTGTTTCATCCAAAGCACTTAGGTGCAACAACAACCCATAGCTATACACTCAGCTTCATCGGTGGATAAGGTAATTGAAACTTGCTTTTTTTTAAACCAAGACACTAAGCATTCTCCTATAAATTGGCAAGTTCCAGAAGTACTCTTTCTATCTACTAGATTACCAGCGTAATCTGCATTTGAGTAACCTATGAGACTAAAAGATGAATCTCTAGGATGCCATAGACCTAAGTGTAATGTGCCATGCAAATATTTAAAAATCCTTTTGACAACATTTAAATTTGATTCTTTAGGACACGATTGAAATCTAGCACACATACATACACTAAACATAATGTCAAGTCTTAAAGCAATAAGATAAAGTAGAGACCTGATCATACCTCGATATCTCTTTTCGTCAATTATCTTAGCTGATTCATCGTTGTCCAATTTGATGGTACCACTCATAGGTGTTTTTGCCACTGTGCATCCATTCATGCCAAATTTCTTAAGTATGCCCTTTGTGTATTTGGCTTGGTTAATGAAGATCCCTTCTGTGGTTTTCTTGATTTATAGACCAAAGAAAAGCTTGAGCTCTCCCATCTTGCTTATTTCGATTTCCCTAGTCATACATTTAGCAAAATCCTCACAAAGAGATTCATTAGTAGCATAACAAATGATATCATCAACATAAATGTGTACTATAAGTGTATCATGTTTGTGGCTTTTTACAAATAAAGTTGTGTTCACATTTCCCTTTTCGAAATCATTTTTCAAAAGAAATAAACTAAACCTTTCATACCAAGCTCTTAAAGCTTATTTCAACCTATATAAGGCTCTAGTCAATTTAAAAACATAATTTAGAAAACTATGTGATTCAAAAACAGAAGGTTGCTTAACATAAACTTCCTCCTCAATAACTCCATTTAGAAAAGCACTTTTTGACATCCATTTGGAAAGACATGCATAAGCCGAGGGAATCCTAATAGCCTCTAACCTTGCAACAGGACCATAGGTTTCATCATAGTCTATGCCTTCATCTTGGTTGTAACCTTTTGCAACTAATCTAGCTTTATTCTTAGTGATGAATCCTTGCTCATCTAACTTATTTCTAAACGCCTATTTACAACGTACAATTGAGTGTTTCTTAGTCCTAGGAACGAGTTCCCATACATTGTTTCTTTTGAATTAGTTGAATTTTTCTAGCATAACAATCACCCAACTCTCATCATCAAGAGTTTCATCAATCGATTTTGGCTCAAATTGAGAAATAAAAGCAAGGTTATTATCTAAAAGATTAAGTTGAGATCTAGTATTTACACCCTTTGAAGTATCACCAATACTTAAGTCTTTGGGGTGATGTTTGGAGAATCTCCAGTCCTTATATAGATCTTGACTTAGCAATGCTTCTTGTTGATGATGTGGTTCCTCATCCACTTTTGATGATTCAACTTTATCTTTGTCCTTGTCTTCCTTTCTTGTAGTGTGCTCCAAATCCTGTTTTTCAAAATCACCTACAAGATCATCAATAAATGAACCTTTCCCAAGATAAAGTTTACTAGATTCATCAAAAACAACATGTATAAACTCTTCAACAACCACTGAACTTTTATTAAAGACTCTATAGGCCTTGCAAAAGGTGCAATAACCTGAGAATATACCCTCATTATTTTTTAAGTCAAATTTCCCAAGATTATCCTTGGTGTTCAATATATAGCACTTATATCCAAATACTTTTAGGTATGATATCTTAGGTTTTCTACCATTTCATAGCTCATAAGATGTTTTATTGAGAATGAGACTTTTAAAAACTCTATTTGCAATATAACACAAAGTATGAATGGCTTTGGCCCAAAAGTAATTTGGTAAAGAATACTCATTAAGCATAGTTCTAGCCATCTATACTAGTGTTCTATTTTTCCTCTCTACAACAACATTTTTTTATGGTGTTCTAGGAGTTGAAAAGTTGTGAAAAATCTCGTTCTCTTGGCAATAAGATGTAACATCCCCAAACACGTTCATTGGCATTATCACATGAGCATATGCATTAGATAAATAATCATTTAGAAGCACAATTGTATTTGGGGACACTTGAACATTTAGAAGCATTGTTGTAGTTTGGGACACTTGAACATATATGTAGTGTTTGTATAGTTGCATGGCAAATTGTTTTATGTTATGTGCATGTTATAATATCATAAATAATGGTGTTTTAGAGCTTAATTAAAAGTATAAGGAGTATCTAGGAATTAGGAGATGGATGGAAGTGCTTAATAAGTGAAGAAGAGGGACTAAAAGCAAAACTTTTAACTTTCAACCAATAGAAAACCAGCTCCAATCTTTTGACTTATTTAAGATAAAAATACAGACCATTAGGGTCAGATTTTGAGGGAAAAACGTGGGGTATACCAGAAACAAGAGAGAGCAAAGGAAGAAGAAAGAAAGGAAGAGGAAGAAGAAGAAGAAGAAGA
>CATIWR010301431.1:0-26786 GCA_949677035.1 Omphalea diandra | reverse complement strand
ATGATTGAATTGTTACATGTTACATGGGAATACAAGCCAAGTGAGAATCAAATGCTCTTAACGATTACTTGATATATCATTTGTGAATAATCACTTGCATATGGAACTAAAAAGGCATTGTGACCGACTTGTCAAACACTTACAAATTACATGAAGATGGACCAACAGGTCCCAAATCATATGTCAAAAGAATTACAGGAAGATGGACCATTAGGTCCCAAATCATATGTCAAATGAATTACAGGAAGATGGACCAATAGGTCCTAAATCATATGTTACATGAATCACATGAATATCCCGGGAGCAATGTTTGCCTTGCTCGGTCATGACAAAAACAAAGCTATTGCATTTGTACTTGCATAGTTAATTGTTATACTTGCAATGTATCTTGATGATATTTGATTATGGATTATGCCATGAGAATTTGATTATTGTTTTTATTCACTGAGTCACGACTCACCAAATCACAAAATTTTTTTTAGATATTGAAGAATAGGAATTGGATACTTTGGTGCTTTCAGTTTTACATTGAGACATATGGACCATAGGTCGTCGACTGAATCCAAACTCTCTCTCTCCTTGTGTCATATACATATATGTACATCAAATAAATGTTTGATTGTGTATAGGATGGATAAAACCTTTATGCATATGTATTTTGAACATGAATGATATGAGTTATGTAAATGAATATGGTTGTTACATACTCCAAATGCTTAGGCAATTTTTTCAACTCTAACATAGGTGGGTCTTCAATGGATGGTTTTAATATCCTATCAATCTCTTCAAAGGCTTTCTTCCCTATCATTAGTTCATTAGCTTCTAGATAGGCTACTTGCTCACTCCTCACATCTTTCTCCTTGCTTGTCTCTTCACCTTGAATAAGACAATGCTCTAATAGATCTTGAGAGATAATTACCTACCTACAATCAGAAACAACACAATCAATAGAATTAATGAAATAATAAGCTTCATCTTGATCAAATGAGTGTTCAAAAGCATAAAAAATTTTAAAGCTCACTCTTCATCTCCAACCCTTAAAGCTAATTTACTCGCACTAACATCAATCAAAGCCCTACCTGTAGCCAAAAATGGTCGACCCAAAATCAATGAAACCTAAACATCGACATCTATTTCAAGTATGACAAAATTAGCTGGAAAAATGAATTTGTCTACCTTAACCAACACATCCTTAATGATACCTTTATGGTATTTAATTGACCTATCAACTAATTGAATGCTCATCTTAGTTGATTTAGGCTCCCCTAATCTTAACTTAGTAAACAATTTATAAGGCATTAGGTTTATGCTTACACCTAGATCAACTAAAGCCCTATAATTGTCAAATCACCAATAAGACAAGGGATAGGAAAACTCCTTGGATCCTTGAGCTTTCTAGGTAGCTTATTTTGTAAGATGGTCGAACGCTCCTCACTAAGGATCACCATAGATAACTCCTCAAGTCTCTTCTTGTTGGCTAGAAGTTCTTTCAAAAATTTCACATACTTGGGCATCTGTTGAGGGCTTTAACAAATAATAAGTTAATATGGAGTTGCTTAAAGAGTTTAAAACTTACCATAATGTTCATCTAAGTGATCCTTCTTAAGTATTACAGGGTATGGAATGGTAGGTTTGAAGTCCTTAATTAGCTTAAGATGTACATTACTTTGGTCTTGGATCTCTTCCACACCATTCTTCACAATTTGAGCTTTAGATCCAGCTTGTAATTATTTTCCTCTCCTAACGGTGATCGCCTTCACATGTTCCTTAGGATTTGTCTCTATATTACTAGGCAAACTCCCTTATGGCCTTCTCAATTCATTTTAGCAAGCTGTCTAAATTGATTCTCTAAATTATGGATGAAAGCTCTTTGATTTCTCAACATTGTTTCATGATTCTTCAAAGTGGCATCTTGAGCTTAGAGTCAAACATCAAAATCTTGTATGAATTTAGTCATTAGCTCTTCCAAATTTGATTTCTTCTCTTGTGGTGGTTATTGCCATTATTGGTACCCTGGTGGAGGATTATTCCTTTATTGCCATTGGTTCTCCCATGAGAAATTTGGGTGGTTTCTCCATCCTGGACTATAGATGTTACTAAAGGGGGCTATTCTGTGATCTCGAAACATTCCCCATATAGTCCATTTGCTCATGTTGCATTCTAAGCACATTATGGCAATCTTGGCTTTTATGTCCCATTCCAAACAAGTCACATTACAACACTTGACCCATTTGGGGTGCTAAAACTAATCCATCAATCTTCCTATTAAAAGCTTCAACTTGACTTGCCAAAGTAGTGACTGAATCAAGATGATACATATCAAAAGGTTTGTTACTCTTTGAATTGGTTTGTCACTAATATTCGTTCATTGTCATCTCCTCAATCAATGCTTGAGCTCCATTTGTTGTCTTATTATTTTGAGAACCTCCTGCTACTTCATCTATCATTTGACGAGTCATTTGATTCAATCCATAATAGAATGTCTGAATCTTAACCCAAGTATCTAACCCATGTTGTGGACACCTTTTCAACAAATCCTTGAACCATTCCCACGTCTCATAAAGTGACTCATAATTAGATTGAGTGAACGATGAGATATCATTCTTTAATTTTATCGACTTCACAAATGGAAAATACTTTAATAAAAACTTCTCTATCATCTAGTTCCATGTAGTAATAAAACCTTTAGGAAGTGAGTTCAACCACCATTTGGCTTTTTCTCCTTAATGAAAATGGGAATAATCTTAAATGAATGGCATAATCCATAGCTCCATTGATCTTGAAAGTGTTGTATATCTCCATGCAATCAGCAAGATAGGCATTTGGATCCTTATTTGGTAAACCATCAAAATGTACTGGTTGCTGCACCATTTGAATGATATTTGGCTTAATCTCAAAATTATTGGCTGCAATAGCAAGTTTACTATGCTTGTTCCAATATCTGTCACAATGCATTTGGCGTAGTCAAACATTGTCATCTGGCTATCTGCCATGATTACTATCTCTTGATTGTGCTCAACCTTCTCTTGACACTTTTGCCTTAAATTTTGATGGGACGTTCTCTCTATTTCAGGATCTTTAGATTCTAGCTCAGTTGTGTTGCTATGAGTCATACACCACTAAAGTCCTTGAAAATAGTAAAGACTGCAACAAAATTAAAAAAAATGAGACTAAAACAAGAAGGGTAAAATGAAATGAAAAAAATTATGAAAAAGAAAAATCGACTAAATTAATAGATATAGAGTGTTCTTAATATTTTAGTCCCTAGCAATGGTGCCAAAAACTTCATACGATTCGAGGTCAACACCTATTGATCGAATAAGCAAGTGCACTTATCGAGTATAGTATAGTGTAGGAGTATCGAGTGTCAATCCCTCAACTACTAAAAGTACTAGTCTTAGCTCTTTCTCTATTATTTAACCGGTAAATTTAAGTGAATTAATTTGCTAATTAAAAACTAAAATAAAATAATTCAACAAACTAGAATGATGAAAATATGAACTAGAGAGTGGGAAAAAATTGGCTGATATGACAAATAGCATTCAAGTATTGAATCCCCTTAAGACTTATTAAGAATTAATTTAAATAGTACAATCTAATTCAATATTTATGGAATCATGAAAATCCCTTTAGTTTCTTAAAATCTGTCTCAAGATAATTAACATCTAATTCTAAGTTGATCAATTGGAATCTCTTCCTAATTAAAATCTCTAAAATTGCCTTATAGTTCTTTTGAATTTCACTATTAGGTTTGATCCTAATGTGGAGGATTTATGTTATCCTATCTCTAGGGTTACATGCAACTCCTTTCAATTGTGCTAATTCTATTCAATAACTTGATTTTTCAATCTAAGTTTAAAGAATTGTAAAGCAAGAATCAATTTTTTTGACATATCAATTCAAGGAAATAAAAAGCAAACACAATTGAATTCCATAAAATATTGAAAAGAATGTATTATTTAAAAAAAATCACAATTCTAAACTCATCTTAGGATTCATCATGTCCAAGTGTCTAACTAATTTAGTTCATAATGGAATTACTAGCCAACATCAACATAACAAGAAAATAAAGTAGAAAAGTTTTCATGATAAAATCCTTGAAGCCTCTAAACCTATTCAAGCTTGATGGATGACTAATAATTTCCCTTTTTTGGATAGCTTCTTTTCTAGAAAAAAAAAGAAAATAAATAAAACTAGACATCAACATTCTTGGAATTATCCTCCTCTATTTATAATCTTCTACTCCTCCTCAAAATAGGAAAAAAAAAAATCCTCCTCCTCCATTTAGGAAAATAATAAATCCTCCTTTAGGAAAGGACCTAGTGAGCTTCCCAAACTGCATGAACAGCTTCTCAAACTACATGAATAGCTTCTCAATTGTATTAGGAAAGGACTGAAATTTTGTCTGAAAAATATCAGAACTAGCCCTTGAATTATCAAATTTTTGTTTGACCCCTAAACTTCTGAAACTGCACAATTCCACACAGAAAATTCTCATAATTCATTAATCAACTCTGATTTTCTGGATTTCCTATAAAATTACCAAATACAAACCAAAAGTGACACATCACCTGGTATTTTTTTTTTCAAATTAGACTTAATTAACAATAAAACTAACCCTAAAATACTAAAAATAAGAACTATCACATCACTTATTTGTTTTTCATCTTTTTCAGTACTCTCTTCCTTAGTCTCTCTAACTACCTCTCATTCTTTCACAAAGAAATCAAACAGAAGTCTATGCAAATCTCTCACCTCTTATTTGATCATTTCCTTCGATAACCAAGTCCTTTTTTAGTTGTCTGAGTCGATGTTTTCAAAAATCTTGACACGCTTATAGAATTCTTTCCTAAACCTTAACTAGGTAGAAAATTCATGTTTTTCATAATACCCATCACCTTTGGATCAACTCATTTATTTGTAACCCCATTCACTTAAAAACCTCTAAGATGTGAGATAACCACATTCAATGCTGACACCATTTTCTTAACTTTCGCACAAATTGTCACTATTTCAGTTTTATAAGGAATCTTGACCTTCTAATACACCGTAGATGGCACTTCTCCCAACGGATGATACCATGGTCTTCCTAATAGTAGTGAAAAGGTGATTAGGATGTCCAGTACTATAAATTCCATCATTATCTCCATAATCCCAATTTTGACCATAGTTTTGAGCACTCCAGCAACCAACCTCCTGCTGTCATCATAGGCCTGAATGATGTTCTTCGATGTCACCAAATCTTTCTCTGTTGCCCTAAATTTATGCAACAGATTTAAAGGGCAAATGTTAATCTTAGATCCATCATTGACCATTACACATGGTGTTATTCTCCCATTCACCTTAGCTTTTATAAAAAAAAGCCAAGTTGTGATCTCTTCCTTCTTGTGGCAAATCATCATTGGAGAAGGTAATCTTCCTTTTTTGGTGACTATAGTGATAACATCTTTTATTGTGGCTTCCATAGAGATAATCAAACTGGATAGTGCTTCAACCATAGCCTTCTTATACTTTTAAGAAGTGATAAGAAACTCTCATACACTAATAGAGACTAGCATTCTCTTGAATTGACTTAAAATGGGGTTATCATCTTTTTTTTCTTTCACCATAACTTTTTTCGCTTTTTTTTTCCATATGGCTTACCTATTCCTCTCATTTCTCCTTATCACTCTCCTCCCATAACTTGATCACCCTCTTCCTCATCGCCTCCTTTGTTTCTTTATTTAAACTTTCCTAGGGATTGATGGTACAAATGACAACTATAACCTCTCTTGGTATCTCTTTAATGGTAGCTATAATAGGCTCCTTAGGTATTCTTAAATCTATAATAAATGTCTTTTACTTCGGGGTACAACATTATAGTAGTTTGGGAAAAGATTTCCCTTTATACCTGGCCTTCTGATATTTAGTGCTACAATGGTCTTATTATTTATAAGATATTGAATCTCATGCCTTAACTTGTGCCAATCATTGTATTGTGTTCAGATTCTTGGTGAAAGGCACAATATGCATTTGCATCATATCCCCTTAGTAGTGGATTAGGAGGTGGTCTCAGGGCTAGTGGTTTTAGTACTCCCTTCTTTTGTAACCTTTCAAATTCCCTAGATAAAGGTGTTCCCAAATCATTAAACTACCATGGGACTCCCATTGTATTGACATCGACTGTTTTGTTTCCCTCTTCTTGAGTTTAGGATGACATGCTTCTCTTTCTGCCATATTGCCATTTTGACTTATACTCTACTTCTTCAGCCTATAGATTAGCTTCTCTATGATCTTTAAAATTTCTCAACAACATACCTCTAATCCTAGTGCCTATTCTTGACAGTGCTTGCCTAATAATCATCCTCACTTGTTCCCTTTTCATTGGTCTATTAGTTGCCTTTAAAGCCAACTTCTTCTACCTCCTTATGTAATCATTAAATCTTTCACTAGCTTCTGCTTCAAAGACTCCAAATCTTACAAAGTAACTTTCAATGTTTAGTTGCAAGCATGGTGTTTCTTAAAAGCCTTTATAAACTCTTCCAAGTTTTTCTTAATAGTATTAGGCATATTGTAATACCATGTTTTTGTAGAACTTTTCAGTGATAAAATTGAATAACTCAAGCATGGTGTCCAGGGGTACCTTAAATGTCTTCATTATGAACACATAGGAATGGACATGGTTGGGGACTTCTTAAGTTCTAGTAAACTTAGAGAGATTAGGTATTTAGAAATTGACATGAAGTTTTTTGAGCTTAGGAACGAGTAGCTCCTAAATATCAATCTCTCTTTCCAATCCCTTTGCACCAAGTGTCTTTTGTATAGTTTTCTAGTTATCTAGTAACATCATCAAATCAACTACTCTCCTTCTCATTCTCTACAAGTCTCAAGTGTTGTAATAATGCTTCCCACTTCCTTAGACAACTTACTCTCATGATAGTCCTTCATTCGAACAAATCATTATTAATTACAATAGGTTGAGGTGCCTTCATCAATGCTTTCCCCTTATCAGTCTTACTTGTAGATGCATTAGCCTATTTTATAATTTCATTAAGGCACTTGTTTACCTCCATAATAATTTCGACTCATTTTAGCTCTTATTCTCTCTGACTTTAAGTGGGATGGTCGATTCTATGATCAATTTCAGCTTTTGAATCAGGTTAGTCATCTTGCTCTTCCTAGTTAATTAATTGCCCATTCTTTTTCTATAAGAGTTTGGATGGAGCTATAATGGATGCAAGGTAAGGGTTATCAGCAAGACAAATAATACATGTATGCATGAAATGTATACGCCATTTCAAAAGATTTTTCTTACCTTATTTCTCCTATACACGAGGTCTTAAGGCTCTTCCCTAAATGGGTCCTTATTCTTCTACCATCACAAGATAGGGCATATGCAGTGGTCACCTCAATCAAAGGGGGTTGAAGTCTCAAAAGAACACATATACATGTAACCTAAAGGAAAGAAAGAATCAAATACAAAATAGAACTTTTTACATTGCTTTAGGGAAATGTACTTGTAAGCAATAAATCCCTTTAGCAAGGAATACAAGGGATGTAAATGAGTATTTACATAAGCATTTACATAAGAGATAAATCTCTTTTACACCACGATGTAGGGGAATATACAAATATTTAAATAGGGGATAATTACAATAACAAGGGAATGGGGTAACATATGTATTTACATAAGGGTGTTTAACCATATTCTTTAAGGACTTCTACCTTTCTTTAGAGAAGAAATGCAAATAAATGGTGTGCCTAGATGGTTGAGATGGTTGCTATAGTTGATGGTTCTCATAAGGTTGAGAAACGATGGTCATAACCCTTTATTTGATATACCTAAAGATAATTGGCTTACGAGTAATGGACCTTCCTTACTATCTCCTAAGCCTAAATAGAGCTTAAGTATCAAGTTTGGAGAATCCCTCGATTTTATCTAAGGGTTGTGGTAAAGTGTAAAGGCTAGATGAATGTAATGGATTAATCAACGATAAAGTTAACATGGTAAAATGTGAATCAAAGATTTAACACTAAGTTAATTTTGGGTAATAGAGTTGCCACTATGAGCGCCTTAGGTTTCAGGGTTGCACTTAAATAAGTAGAATCTTACTTGTTATTCCATATTTTTATTGATCAATGGGAGATCAAGAGGATAGGGATCATTAAATTGTTAGTAAACCCTAATTATGGCTCATGTTTGGATCAATGGGGATCCTTTATGCCTTACATAAGTTTGAAGCCCATTGTCAAATTTGGTGGTCATCAAGGGATCAAAATGGGATAATACATTGGTATTATCCTTAAAGAAATATGGAGTCACCATCCAACTTTGATCAAGATAAGAATATGAGCAAGGGTAAAATATGAACTTAACTAAGTCATTTAGAAGGCCTAATTCATCTTCACCCTAATAGAGATCGGCTTTGAAAATTGGGTACAACTTAGGAAACAGGTTAGGCTCCCTTTAAACTACTCAAATATTAGAATCCAAACTTTAGGTAACTTTGGTTCACTTTGTACCATTTTAACCTTGTTATTAATTAGTCAAGTTCATGCCCTTAAACATGCTCCTAGCTTAATCCAATTAATCATATCAAAGCATTATTATAACCAATCTCAAGGTGGGGATCATATAATATTTTTAAGAGAGGTCATGCATATCAATCAACCCTAATCATGATAAGGAGATTAATCACATCCTTGTAACCACCTACATAAGAAAGACACATGTTAGTGATCACCATGAAAAATAATAAATCAAAAGACATATAAAAGGAATTCAATGAATATAAAGGTCTTACCTAAATTCTCCAAATCAAGAAAACCTAAAATGGAATCTAAGACCAAATTCAATCATCCTAACATCACACGAATCAGATAACAAAAATAAAAAAAATAATGGCAAGTAACCATAAGCATATGAATCATGAGACATAAAGTATCATAAACATGAGATGCAAATGCAAGTTGGAGGATGTTAAAAGGCCTAGGGGAAAAATCTTAATAAGTGGGATCTTAAGGTTATTAAACCCTCCTCCATAGTACTTCTAAAAAGTTGAGCATCCTCAACACCACTAACCATTTTGAGGGTTTAGATGTTAAACAAAGAGAAACAATCATAAAGACAAACACACATACAATGTACTATGGAAATTGGCAAAAGAATGGGATTATAAAGCACACAGACTTTCTCCTTGCCCCATTATTTGAGTGAATAAAGGTCTTAGGTTTTGAAAACCTACCTCTATTTTGCTAATTGAACTCTTAAAGTACTCAAAAATGCATAAAAGAAAAAAGAACATGGATGAAGAAAAAGGAGAGTTTTGCAAAACTGTTATCAGGCAAAGTAGGTTGTATAAACTTAGTGGTCCATATAGAACACTAGATGTCTATATATCCCACTTGCACTAGTTTTTTGAAAAAGAGAAAGAAAGATGAAAAGGGAAGAAAAGAAGAAGACGTGGGTTTAGATGTTAAACAAAGAGAAACAATCATAAAGACAAACACACAGATGTTAAACAAAGAGAAACAATCATAAAGACAAACACACATACTATGTACTATGGAAAATGGCAAAAGAATGGGATTATAAAGCATTAAACTTTCTCCTTAAATCCACTCATATGATAAGCTAAGACAATGAATGGAATAAGTTAATTAAAAAGTTGACTACTCCTTTCCATAATGATAATGCATATAGTGCAATAGCAATCAAAATAATAATGTGAATAATGAGGCTCTCCAAATCATAGGAATGGAGAATTCCTCAGTTAGTTAAGGCAAAAAAGAGTGCACAAAAAATCATTTATTTACATGTAAAACAAGGAAAAGAAGGAAAGATTAAGACTTGCAAATCATAAAATAACAACTCAAACTCAGTCTTTGCCCCATTATTTGGGTGAATAAAGGTCTTAGGTTTTGAAAACCTACCCTTATTTTGCTAATTAAACTCTTAAAGTACTCAAAAATGCATAAAAGAAAAAAGAACATGGATGAAGAAAAAGGAGAGTTTTGCAAAACTGTTCTCAGGCAAAGTAGGTTGTATAGACTTAATGGTCCATATAGAACACTAGATGTCTATATATCCCACTTGCACTAGTTTTTTGAAAAAGAGAAAGAAATATGAAAAGGGAAGAAAAGAAGAAGACGTGGGATTCTAGGATGCTTCTAGATGTTATTATTTTTAGAATATCCTTGAAATGCATTGGGAATGCACAAAATGAATAGCAAAAGACTTGTTCTACCTTAAATTTTTTGTTTAGTTGATTGGATATTTGGTTTTCTATATGTTTAAGGTTTTTGAATCATAATTTTGGTAGAGTAACACTAGGGTTTCCAAACCTCTCCATGTCTCTCTAATAGTAGGGGTATTTATAGAAGGAGAGGTATGCACTATAGTTGAAAAGGTCCTAGTTGCACCTCATTCATGACCTATAATAGACAAGAGCCATGAAGGTTTTGAAATTAGGGTTTTCAAGTGGTTCTACAATAAAAAGGTTGACTATACAACCATTTAATTTATAAAAGGTAGAGTTGTAGAATCTTTTGTTAGCTCGGGTTTAAAGCTTTAGCTACACAACTAAGTGAGATGGTTTTATAACCATTTAAATCATAGCTAGTAGGATAGTGGGTCTGGGCTTAGTTTAAAGCTTGATCTAAGGCTTTTTAAGGCATATATTTTGCTTTCTTTTGCTATTCTCCTTTCATCTTAGGGAATAACTCCATCTTCGGATCTATAATTTTATTCCTCATAGTTTCTTGAATGTAAACGACATACAAATTGAAGATATAGAATGTTTAGGTAGTTTTCTAGGTTAAAAAACACTTTAAAATGTATATGCCATATGCCTTTTTAGTATTTTGTTAGCATATGTAAATAGTACTTCATTTGTAACATAAATTTACTTATTTAATGTCTTAATGCTATGTTATTTTCCCTTTTTTCTTTATTAATAGCTTTATTATTTTATTAGCATATGTAACCATATGTAATGTATGTTTTTAATGTCTTAATTTATTTTTAGGTGCAAATGCATATTTTGTATCTCACTTCTGCACTTTATTCATTTTCAGCAAACTTTTTGCAATTTTTGATGCTACATATCTCTAGTTTCTTCAATTTTGATACTACAATCTATTTAATTTCCACAGATTCTTCATAAATATTTAGAAAATAGAAACAACCCAAAACAACATAGTTATTCATAACTAGTAAACTAATATCATATATCATTGCAAAATAACATAAATTACATATGGTTAGCATTTCTCCATGCTAAATACACAAAATGTCGTCAACATACAACTAACCAGTATAATTGAACAAAAACAAAATAGCTAGCCATCCAATAAAGTAAAATAATTTTTAATAGTTGAAGGCTACAATAACTACAAATACAATGCTAAAAAATCCAAGTACAATCTCCAACCATATATTCCCCCTCCTTGGCTTCTTAGCTTCAAACTTAATTTCACTTTGCATTCTTTTCAGGTTAATCATTTCAAGCTCCATCTCATTGATATCCACACATCTGTCATATCCATACTTCTACTTCCATTCCATATCATTTTTTAGTTTTCTTATTTCTATAATGGGTTTATTGATAACTTTAACTAATCTTATAATAAACTCAATGATGAGATCCTAGCTAGCACCTATTCAGATGATTCATTTAAATTCAAAGGACTAATGTCAATGGCATACTTAAAAAATTCTAATGAATCTTTTGAAGTATTTATGCATGGATAAATTATGTTGGCTTGGAGATTTGAAATAATCATATGTATAGAGCAATTAGTAGATTTTAGTGGATCTTCAACAAGCGCAAATAAAGCCTATTAGACCATAATTTCATGCATGGATGAACAATTTGGAGTCCATAAGACAAGGCGAAAAATGGTGAAAAGATTCCAAAAGATTTCATCTTAGGATAAAAATTGTTAGGACAAGACCTGTGTGAACAAAACATAGTGGAAAAGGTTGTCTTAAACAAGATATATTGGGTAAGGTTGTATTAATGCAAGACAAAACACATCATGTCGTAAAACAATACATAAATGGAGAATAAGACAACTTTGGATAAGATTAAGACAAGACAAGATTAAAAAAAAAAAATAAGGTCAATAAAGTCAAATTTAAAGTAAAAAATCTTTCAAGATTTAATTAGTTGGCATTGTCTTCCTAATTGTTTCATGCTTCTTTTTCTATTATCTGAATTTAACATCCTCATTAGACTAGGATTTTAATTGTTTCTTGATTAGGAGATTTACATCTTATAGAACTCCTAATTAGTGTTTTGGTAGGATTAGAACTCATCATGGCTGAATGCACCGAGACCATATTCAAAGCATTATTCTTTTTAATCTTCCATTAGGATTAGGATTATTAGTTAATGTTTCAGGATAAATAGAAGTCTTTTTGGCTAAATCATACTCAAGTATTAACCAACATACAAAAGCATGTTAAGCTAAAGATCTCTCAACACAATAACTAAACATCATGCAATTGCCTTTTCATGCAAGACTCTAATGATAGCAATTCTTTATTAAGGTTTTTCAATAAAAAATAAAGCAAAGGAATTATTGAAGATCTATTCCATGAAAAGCATATCTTGATAGTCAATTCATAAAACTAAACATGATTAATGGCTAGTCAATCAATATCATGAAGCACTGAATAAATACTAATATAAAGAATGAATGAAAACAAAAAGATATTTGAATTAAGAGATGCAATAGTCATCACACAAGATTTATATAGTACATAATGAAGGAGAAAAAAGAAAAGAAAACAGTCAATTCAATCATAATAAAAGCCATGGACTCCTTATTGCACATTTTCTCTTTAAGTTTCTTGCCTTTGCTCCTTGAATGAATCTTAGTGACTTTATTACCTTTTTCCAACATTGGGTGGTTCTTTTTTATGTCTTAATTCTTAATGATCTGCTTCCTTAAATATGGTTGCAATTGTCTCTTCAAAGTAGGAAGCTTTGACAGAAAGAAAAAAAAAATTTTGGGAAAATCTCAACTTGCGAATTGACATTTAATGAGGCACATGGTCATGTGCTACTGAAGCATAATTGTGCACTACTGCAATCAGATAACCCTTTGCTAAATCTATAAGATGCAAAACCATGTCATAAGGCCATGTGTTTTGGCTTCCTTCTAGTCTCTTTATAGTTTTAAGTTTTACGACCTTGTACTTTTGAGACATGGTCATGCACTTCCTCTTTTCTCCCTTTTTCATGCTTTTCTTCCCTCAAAACATATAAAACACCAAATATCATGAATTTAGTCCATTTATATGTAAAATTAAGTTATAAATACATGGATTTAAGGAAGAATTAGGCTATAAAACATATGAATTATGTTGCTAAACAACAAACTTTAAATCTTTATAACTGAAGTTGCTAGAAATAGTTTTTCTAGAGGTTTAGTTGGGATATAAAAGATCTATTACTTAATTCTTGATAGATCATAAGGCAAAGGTATTAACATTGCATATAGGTTTGGGGTAAGTTACCGATATTAATATCATTTGGTATCAGAGCCAACACATCAAAATCAAGTATGTATCCTTTAAATTTATAGTTCTTTATGTTTATTGTGTTCATTGTGTTACTTGCATTTAATTCAGTCTCTTCTTGTCCTTGAACTCAATTCAGGTTCTTCTTATTCCTTTTAGTTCAATTATATTTCCTTTAATTTTTTTTCATCAAATCTATTTATTTTATTATGTTTAATCATTATTTTCTCTTTAATTTTAGTTTTGGTCCATTTGCATTAAGAAAATCACAAAAAGGTTACAGTTTGCATTTGTTATGAAAGATGTTTCTTGTATTAAAATTATGACTTGAGAATGGGAGTATATGGTAATATGAGTTGCCAAAGTTATGGGTGTTGTTATTAGGCATTATATTGCTAAAATTTTGTTGGATTTATAGTTAATTTGTTGAAAGACTAATACTTGATGTTGTTGGCAAGTAACACTATTCGACAGCCTATATGGCAATGATATTTATAGCCTGTGTAGTAATAATCTATAATAGCTTGTATGGCAATAACATTCAATAGCATGTGTGGCAATGATATCTATAGCCTGTGTGATAATAATATATAATAGCATGTGTGGCAGTAACATTCGAGAGCATGTGTGGTGATGATTTTTATAGCCTATGTGGCAATAATATATAATAATTTGTGTGGCGATAACATTCAACAGCCTATGCGACAATGATATATATAGCATGTGTGGCAATAATCTATAATAACCTGTATGGCAATAACATTAAATAACCTATGTGGCAATGATATCTATAGCCTGTGTGGCAACAATATTTATAGCCTATGTGGCAACTAAATATGGAATCCTTTGTGGCAGTGACATATATAACCTATGTTGCAACAATATATGACAGCCTGTGTGACAATAATATTTGATCACCTGTGTAGCATTTAAGAAAAAAAAACTCTATTTCATGCATGGATATGATGATGAGTTATTTATATTTAGATGCTATTATGTTATTTGAGATTGAAGTATCGTTATGCATTTACTTACTGAATATGTAAGCTCACTTTTTTGCATTAAATTTTATTTTAGGAAGAGTAAACTAAGATTACATCCAGTTTACTTTTTGAAGTTATTGTCTAGCAGTCTAATAAAGGTTGTGCCAGTTTGCAGTCAATTAGTATTTAAGTTTGTTTAGCCATGTATACTTTATTGTAAATAGTTACTATGTTGTGAAACAAGATACATAGTGTAAAAAAATAATATAATTGAATTAAGGTCTTTTAATGACAATGGATAAAATGAGAGGATTTTAATGATGTTGTGTCACTTTAGTATTCCATGTTTTATGAATAAGTTAATGCACCTAGTTTAGAAATAATGAGTAAATGGGACGACACATAGTGTTTATTCATACTAGGTGGAGAAAGTGTTTTGCAATTTATGTTCTAAAATTTCTTTGTTTAAATTAGTGACTTTCATTCATACTAGGTGGAAAAAGCTTTTTAGATGGAGTTCTTTTAGATGTTTTAGATTTAATTTGTGTTTTTCTAATGTTTCTTTATTTAGATGGAACTCTTTCAAACATTATTTAGATGTATTTGTGTGACTTATGTTCGACCTTGGTGGAAAGACTTGGAACTTATAAAGTCAGTTTAGTATCAGATTTATCTTTATTAGTCTTTATGTTTTTTTTTTAATTTTAATATAGGCCAAGATTCAAGGACGAATCTTTTAGAAGATTGAAGGTAGGATGTAATCCTAATTAGCACCCATCTTAATGATTCATTCAAATTTAAAGGACCAATGTCAATGGCATGCTTAAAAGAGCTAATGAAGCTTTTGGAGTATTTATGCATGGAGAAATTAAGCTTCGCATAAAGATTTGAAATAATCATATGCATGGAGCAATTAGTGGATTTTAAGGGATCTTCAATGAGCCCAAATAAAGCCCACTGGACTTTAATTTCATGAGTGGATGATTAGTTTGGAGTTCATAATATGAGCCCAACAAATGGTGAAAAGATTCCAAAAGATTTCATCTTTGGACAAAATTTCTTAAGACAAGACAAGTGTGAACAAGATATAGTGGATAAGGTTGTCTTAAAATAAGATATAATGGATAAGGTTGTCTTAAAGCAAGACAAAACACATCATGTCTGAAAACAAGAAACAAATGGAGACCAAGACAAGTTTGGATAAGATTAAGATAAGGCAAGATAAGAAAATAAGGTCAATAAAGTTAAAGTCAAAGATCTTCATGATTTTCTTAATTGGCATTATCTTCCTAATTCTTTCATACTTCTTCTCCTCCTATTAGCCTAGGGTTTTAATTGTTTCTTGATTAGGAGATTTGTATCTTGTAGAACTCCTAATTAGTGTTTTAGTAGGATTATATGTCACCATGGCCAAATGCACCTAGGTCATATTCTAAACATTACTTTTTTTAATCTTCCATTAGAATTAAGGTTATTAGTTAATGTTTTAAGAGGAATAGATGTCTTTTTGGCTGAATCATACTCAGGAATATCCAAGGGTGATTCTTTTCCTTCTTTTATTAGGATTTGTGTTAGTTACAACATTGTAAGCTTATAAAAGGCCAAAAAAACATGCATGCTTTAATAGTTAATGATTATTTTGAGTTTTGGTGCGATTTTATTCTCTTCTTTAGTTCTTAAAAGAACTTGATGAGGTTATTAAGTAAAGGCTTACTTAATTTTGGAAAATTAATTAATTCTAGGCTTAAAATTGGCTTTAGTTAATTTTAGGTTGTTGAATTAATAAAAGTTAAATCTTTTATAATTTAGGTTGCTAGAAACAAATTTTCTAAATGTCTAGTTGGGATTTAAACTTTTATTACTTGATTCTTGATATATTCTAGGGAAAATTTATTAACATTATATACAGGTTTGGGATAAAATACCCACGTTCATATCATTAATATCTTTCCACTCAAAGTATTTGACATTTTCCTTTTCCCTGCATATATGCCATTATATCAACCAGCTGTAACATTAAATCTTAACTAATAAATTGCAACCCTAAATTACTTTAGAATATGTGAAGAATCTCCTTATTGGATTTGTTTTTGCCCATTAAATCTATATTAGTGCCTTCAAAGGTTGGGTATGATAGCAACACTTCTTCTCAAGTCGACCCTTAGGTCCATTAGACTATGGCAAAGAGAAAGATGATTGAGAAGAATGTTAAGATGTTTTAAGAATTTGATGACATTTTCATGAAATTGAGGCTATTAGATTTCAATTGAAAAATTAAGGTTAGAAAATAGGAAAATCTCACTCCTTTTTCTAACTCCCTCTAGAAATAACAGTTTTTCTATTTTCGTTATCATTATATTCTTGAAAAATCTTTTTCTAATTATTATCAACTGTGTGCAAAGGACACGCTCCAGTTGATTACTAATTAGTTTTATGTAAGAGTTAATTATAAGTTTTGCAGTTAATTATCCAAAAAAAGGTTAAAAATAAAAGGCCTATTTGAGCTTGCTCGCAAAGCTAAGGGGCTTATTTGAACCTTATTTATAATTTGTTGTTGTTACATTTGTAGAAGAATTTTTGTAATTCATTTAAATTAAAAATATGTAATTTATAATTTTATGGATAATAGTGTTATATAATAATGTTAAATTTGTAGATAAATTTTTGTAAATTATTTAGAGTTCTAAATATGTAATTTATATTTTTTTCGTAATTATTGTGTATAATAATGTAGTACAATAATATTAAATATGTAGAAGAACTTTTATAATTTATTGAGAATTAAAACTATATAATTTATAATTTTTTGTAATTTTTGTATAGCTATGTATAATAATATTGCACAATAATGTTATATTTGTAAGATAATTTTTGTAAATTATTTAGTGTTAAAAATATGTAATTTATAATTTTAATATTTTTGTGTGTAATAATGTTAAATATATAGAAAAATTTTTGTAATTTGTTTAGAATCAGTAAATTTTTATAATATTAGTAATTTTAATGAATTTATGTGATATTAATTTTTAGGTTAAAATTTAGTGAATTTGCGTATTATTGTAAATTTTTGTAATTTTTAACTTATAATTTAGTTATGTTATGTAATATTCAAATTTTAGGCTATAATTAAGTGAATTTATTCAATTCATAATTTTCAAATTTATTGAATTTATTTAATATTATAATTTTAAGTGAACTTTTGTAATATTGAAATTTTTAGGTTATAATTAAGTGAATTTGTATAATATTGTATTTTCATATTTACTTAATTTGTATAATATTGTAATTACGTTTGCAGGTTATAATTTTTAGTTTG
Organism: Omphalea diandra; assembly: GCA_949677035.1. Taxonomy (NCBI): domain Eukaryota; kingdom Viridiplantae; phylum Streptophyta; class Magnoliopsida; order Malpighiales; family Euphorbiaceae; genus Omphalea; species Omphalea diandra. The sequence continues at coordinate 8,980 of CATIWR010301431.1, read as the reverse complement.
CACTTTATAATTAGGTTTTAATCTTTTTAGTTTGTTATTTGAAAATTCTACACTTTAAGATGTAGATATTTAATTTAAAAATTTTTTAATTTTTAAATTATTAATATATGAAATTTAAAAAATTTATATGTCATGAAATATTTGTATGTTATTATGAAGTATTTATATGTTATGAAATTTACAAATTTTGTATGTTCTGAAATATTGTATAATACGAAATTCAAAAATTTGTATGTTATGAAATTCAAGAGGTATGTATATTATGAATATTTGTACAATATTATGAAATTTACAAATTTTGAATTCATTGCATAAATATATTATAATTTACAAAAATTCTATTAAAGTCCATAAAATTTCATAACATTTCATAAAAAAAATTAATAAAAATTTATTCAACTCCAATAAAATTCCTCTAATTTTAGCATTTAATAAAATTTGCATTATATTTAATAATTTAATAATATTTCATAAAAATTTCACTAAATTTCAAAAAATTTAATTAAAATTAAGTAAAAATTTCCTTACCCCCATTTTTAATAATATTAAAAATAATTCAAAAATGAAAAAATTTTCATAAATTGTAATTAAAATACCCTATAAAATAAAAGTTAATTATGAATGCATAAAATACTCAAAATTTTAATTTCCTAACTTGGCTTAAATTTAAAATATTTTAAATGCTATAAAATACCCAAAATTTTAATTGCCTTAAAAAGTGCCAACACTATAAATTGCCTAAAAAATATAAATATATTCCAAATATAGGTAAATTTTGTTTGGCATAAAATATCTAAAAAAAATTAATTAGCCAAAAAATTTGAATTCCATGAATTGCCCTTAAAATTAAAAGTATATTCAAATCCCTTGAATTGAGTTTTGAATGCCAAAAAGTATAAAAATAAATTATTTGCCCTGAAATATCCTAAAAATTTTCTATTTCATAAATTGCCCTAAAAAAAGTCTATGAAAATAGAATTGAATTTTTTTTATTTCATAATGTTTTAAAATATGTAACGTCTTTCATGAGTCAATTCGTTAAATAATTAAGTAAAATATTATTAAATTTTATTGTGCAATTATGTCATTCTATTTTTGCTTATTATTTGTTTATACTACATATAACTCTCATGTACAGTTCATTGATGCTAGAATGCAAATTATGGAGAATTGGTTATACTCTATCTCAATAAACTGAGATAGCTCTTCCATCTTATCTACACACTATTATGTCTCATGTCTCAGCTCTCGCTGATCCTACTTCTACTCCTACTCCTGTTCCAGCTCCTGGTGTTCCTCCTACTCATCATGTTGATCTTGATTCTGATGACAAAAATTATTTGCTTGATCATGACGTTAATTATGAGAACACAAGAGATCTTTGTTAGATTTACATTTCATTATACTCACATTTTGACATTTTTTTTCAACTCTACTATTCATATTTACATTATTTTTAAATTATTAAAATTTTAGTTATAATAATATAATTACTTCTAAATTCTATATTTATTATATATAATTTAAAATTATAAAAAATAGCAAAAATTTAAAATTATAAAAAATAGTATAGAAAATATATAAATGGAATACCAACTAATTAAATTATATTTTTTGCTTTTAATAAATATATTGATGGATTACTTACAGAATAAGAAAAATAAATATTAACATACCAATGGATTTCCAATGGATTTATTGTCGGATTTGCAATGGTCATTTCACCACTACTATACGACATTTTTTGCCTACAATGCAGACAAAAGTTTCATCTAAAATCCATTGGTAAATTTATCAACAGACAAAAAATCCATCGGTAAACCACAATCGGTATTTGATAAGAGTCTTACAAGCATATAGATTTAGTTTAGGAATTAGGAAATTTTTTGATTTGTATAGTGTATTTATTTTAGAACAAAATTAATTTTCTATCTCATTTATGCTCGCACAGAATTTCTTAAAAATGAGCTCTAATGCAATTTTCAGCAATGCTGCATAATCTATTGCATGGTCCATTCATTAAACCATATAGTAGCACAAAGTTGACTATTACATGGCCTATGCATCGGGCCATACAAAATGACATAATCAAATTTGTGAAATGGAAAGCAAACTACCTTTTAAGTAAGTAAGAGACTTGATGGGAGAGACATTATAAAGCAAACAGAAGGCAAATTTGAAGAGAGAAAAATGTGTCCAATATCCATACCAATTTTGTGAAAGAGTTTTGGGAGATTTTTTTAGAGTTTTTCTTAGGGTTCATTGACAGAGCAAGATTCTTCCTCTTGTGAATATTTTTCTTCTGGGTTTAATGGATTTATTCTTCTTTATTTTTTTTTCATTTCTAGAATGAACTAATGCTTTAATTATAGGGATTAAGGTGAAAACTTAATACTTTTTCTATGATTATATGAAGGGATTTTTCTTCAATTATGTTTGGTTTCCTTGATTTAATACATTTGAGCTTAATCGATTTGTGTGTATGAATGACCACATATGTGCAATGATTGATATTCTAGATGATGGAGTGAAAGTTGAAACCATGAAAGTAGACTAAACTTCTAGATATGTAAATAGATTATTCGAGGAACTTAATGCATTATTATTAAATTTTGTGACCACGAGAGTAGGCACAATTTCAATGATAATATACTTAATTTTACTCGAAAGAGATAATTGGATAATTTAAAAAATTCATCTTCAAGCACAACTCATTCACATTGAACACAAAATTCTTGGTATAATTATGGAATAATATTGTAGTTTACCTAAAGTCTCAGGAAATCTTTTATGTAAGAGTTTTCTTTTAGTTAAATTTTGTTTAGTTAATTTAATTTAGAATTTTCAAATTTTATATTATTATCTATTCTTTCATAATTTGATTGCTAGATAATAAGAAAATTGAGTTCTTATTGCTACTTGTGGAAATTAATCCTCATGAGAATGATCCTTACTTTCATTATGTTACTTGAAGTAATTTGTGCATTTGCAAAGGTTTTACATGCAATAAGTTTTTACCACTATTGTTGGGGACTAATTTTTCATAATACCAATTTCATTTAAGATTTCTATTAATCTAGTATTTAAATTATGCACCTTTAATATTTTTATGAGTCTAATTTTATTTTGTTCTTTTAATAGGTAAAGCTATTGGTGTATGCGACATTCGAAAAGTTTAGAATTATTCAAATTTAATCCTGAAATTGAGTGCATGTTTCATAGTCGAAGGCGAATCCAACAATAAAAAAAGAACTCACATAGTGTAATAATGACCAACAAAAGAAGACTAAGAGTTTTTGTGAAATTTCGCCATGCTACAAACTTAAAAACTCAATCGAGCATTATGAGACGTGTCGTTGTAGCCAACAACTTTAAGATTAAACCAATGATTATCCAAATGGTGCAAAAAATTACTTTTGGGGGTGAAGCTAATGAGGATTTGAATATCCATATTACCAATTTCCTTGAAATTTGTGCAACCTTAAAGATTAATTGGGAAATTGATAATTTAATTTGATGGCAGTTATTCTCCTTTTCTTTGAAAGAAAAAGCTAAAAGGTGGCTGAATTCTTTGGAACCTAATTCATTTGCTACATGAGATGAACTCTTTATGGCTTTCTTAGCAAAATATTTTCCACTGGGCAAGACCACACAATTGAGACAAGCCATTGCTAGCTTTCAATAAGAATCGAGTGAGATATTATATGAAACATGGGAGAGGTTTAAGGAGTTGCAAAGAAGGTGTCCATATCATGGCTTACTGGATTGGTTGATTGTCCAAACCTTCTATAATGAGCTTAACCATTTGGTATGCATTACTATTGATGTCACAGTAGGTAGTGCATTAATAGGAAAGTCAATCAATGAAACTTACTCATGGTTAGAAGAAATGGCCTTAAACAACTACCAATGGGCAAGTGAAAAAGGGATCAACAAAAGGGTTACAGGTATTCATGACATTGATGTTTATGTTATGATAAACGCTAAGGTGGATGCTCTTGTAAAGAAACTGGAAAGAGTAAGTGTGTATACTATTAATACACCACTGATGAATTATGAGGGTGTGATGAAGGACATATAAGTACCGAAGGCCAATTAGAAAGTCCTTTTGCTCAAAATTATGTCGAGCATATGCAATATGTTTTTAACTTTAATAGGCCACGCCATAATCCATATTTCAACACCTATAATCCCAAGTGAAGGACTCATCCTAACTTCTCATAGAGCAACCAAACTAATCAAACTAAGCCTTCTCATCCTTTGGGTTTTCCTTAAAGGCAATAGGTGGTATGCCTATGACCAACATTATCAATAAGAGGAGAAACAACCTTGGGACATGTAAAAATTCTTGATTGAGAAATTTAAGAAGGTGGAAACTAAATTAGACAAGATCAAAAAGCTTGAGTTGAGGGTGAATCAAATAGAAAACACAACCAAAATTCAAATATACAAATTAGGTAACTGGAAAATAATTTTAGTATAAGAACACAAGATACATTACCTAGTAAGACTAAAATTAACCCAAGAGAGCAATGCAAGGCATTAACTTTGAGGAGTGGCATGTAGATACCTAATCCCCCAAGCAGAGGTAAACGTGAAAGTGAGAAAATAATAAAAAAAATTTCAAAATCCTTTAAAATCCTAAAATTTCAATCTAAGAAAATAAGAAGGTAGCCCCAAATGTCAGTCTGAATGAGAATAATAAGGCAGAAGAAGCTAAAGAGGATGAAGGATGCTAGCCTCCACCAATAAAACCTTATAAACCACCTATTTCTTTTCCTTAACAATTGCAAAAACAAAGTTAGACAAGCAATATGAAAAGTTCTTTGACATGTTCAGGTAACTTTACATAAATATTCCTTTTGCTAAGGCACTAACATAAATGCCTAAATAAGCCAAGTTATTAAGGACCTCTTATCTAGTAAGAGGAAATTGGAGCAATATGAGATAATAGCCCTTTTGAGGAATGTAGTGCCATAATCCAAAATTAACATCCACTTAAGCTTAAGGATCTAGGGACTTTCTCTATTCTTTGCCAAATTTCTAATTGCAAATTTGATAAAGCACTATATGATTTGGGTGCTAGTATAATTATAATGGCTTTTTTTGTTTGCAAGAAATTGAATCTCAGTGAAATTCAACCAACCATGATAATGTTACAACTAGCAAATTGCTTTATTAAATACCCAATTGGAGTGGTGGATAATATTCTTATGCATATGGGGAAGTTCTTCATATCGATGGATTTCATTATGCTAGATATATGTGAGGATGTAAACACAAATTTGATCCTTGTAGGACCCTTTATGGCAACCGTGAGGGGCTATAATTGATGTGAAGAATGAAAAACTCACTCTGAATATGATGAGAGAGTTTATTGAATTTAATATTTTTAAAGCAACAAAACAACCTTCTCCTATTGACGATTGTTATAGAGTGGATGTGATTAGTGTTTTAGTACATGAGATGTTTCAAAAGGAGCATCATGAAGATCCATTTGAAGTTTGTTTGTGTAACATCCCCATCCACATTCATTTGCATTATCACATGAACATATTCATTGCATAAATGATATGAAATCCCACATGAACATATGCATTAGATAAATAATCATTTAGACATGTGAATTGTAAAAGCACGATAATGACACTTGCACCATTGCATTTGGGACACTTGAACATATATGTAGTGTTTGTATAGTTGCATGGTAAATTGTTTTATGTTGTGTGCTTATTATAGCATCATAAATAATGGTGTTATAGAACTTATTTTAAAGTATAACGAGCATCTAGGAACTAGGAGATGGATGGAGGTGTTTAAGGAGTGAAGAAGAGGGACTAAAAGAGAAAAGTGAACTTCTAACCAATAGGAATGCAACACCATGATTCTATCTTATTGCAATAGGCTTATAAGTAGAAGTTTTGGCCCTTTAGTATTAGAATTAAGGGTTTAGATGTGAGTTATAGCAGAAGAGAGAGAGAGAATTAAGGAAGAAAGAAAGAAAGGAAGAAGAAGAAGAAGAAGAAGAAGAAGAAGAAGGAGAGGAAGAAGTGTGAGCTAGTTAGGAAAGAGTCCTAAGGTTTTCTAAATCTGGGACAATAGGTAAGTTAATCTATCTTCTTCTCAACTGAAATTAACCCCTCATGACATGTTAATCATGCATGGTTAGTGAGAATGATGGAATAATTGAGGTAGAGCTCTTGGATGGAAGTTGAAATTCAAGAGAACAAGAGTTGTTTGTGTTAGATTTTGTTGTTAGAGCAGGAATTTGTACCCACCATTTCATAACCTTAGAAGAGGAATTAGGGAAAGTGAAAAATATAAAAGTTGTAACTTTATATCCCATATCAATGCATATAAACAATTTTTCTTGATTTGGTGTTTGTGAGGAGTTATGGCTCCTTTATTAGGGCTGGTTCACAACCAACCGAGATGACCTCAGTCTTTCTATTTTCTTATATTTTGATGGCCTTATGTTCTGATTTTAACAAAGTGTAAAACATGAAATTTGTAGATTCATATCCCTTCTAAATACATAACCATTTTTTATTGATTTATTGTGTGGAAAGAGAAATGGCTCATTCATTAAGACTAACCCTGTACCTAGATGAAACCTCACCTTTCTTTTAATTCTATTATCCAAGAATTTGATGGCCATAGATTCATAATTTGATGATGATCCAAACTTGAAAGTTGTATATTTATGTCTGATATACATACTTGTGAAATATTTTTGCCAAATCCAGCATGGTTGTTGAGATATTGTCCCTTAATCATGACTATTTGTCAATATGTTACAAACCTGCTCACCCTGAGATTAGTCCTTTCTTTTGGTGATCTTATAGATTGAATTAGGCAATAAGAAAAATGTGAAAAATGTTTATTTATATGTTTTGTAACTGATGGAAGATTATTATTGCAATTGGATTTGTACAATTTGAGATACACCTAAGAATGTAAGACCTACTTAGACTAAGATGACATTGTAACAGGGCAAAATTTAAAAATTCACCACATTTTCTGTGTGTCTGATATTAGCTTAAAATCTGAATATGTTGTCTCATTATGTGTCTAGTTTGTTTAAAAAATAATCAAGTCATTTGGATAAGTATAGCAAAAGTTATTTATGTAAGAGTATAGCAAGCTCAGGTTGCCATATAAGGAAAATAGCATAAACACTAGGTCCACTTGCATGGATCATGCCATAGGTGCATACCAAGCATTCATAATCATTTTGGCATACTTATAACCATGTATGTATCAAACACTAGGATCTTAACACTTTAAGGAAGCCCTAGAGAGAGAACGAAACCTACCATAAAAGTTGGTTACATCAAAAGGTGAGTAAAAACCATAATTAGATTCTAACGTGTATGTGTGTGATAATTTTATGATGTGATTATGTTTTATTACATGTATATGAGATTGAATTGTTATGTTTTACATATGAATACAAGTCAAATGAGTATTATATGGTCTCAATGATTGCTTGGTATACCATTGTTATGAACACTTGCATATGGAATTAAAAGGACGTTGTGATCGGCTTGTCAAACACTTGCAAATGACGTGGAAGATGGACTAATATGTCCCATTGGTACATGTTATTAATCACATGGAAGATGGACCAATAGGTCCCATTGGCACATGTTATTGATCAAATGAATCACTTGTTATATGCTGGCCAGCAAAATCAAATGTTACTTGAATCACATGAATTCCCGGGAGCAGTGTTTGCCTTGCATGGTCACGGCAAAAATTAATCTATTACACTTGCATAGTCAAATGTTATACTTATAATGAATCCTGATGATATTTGATTATTGGCTGTGACATAAGAATTTGATTATTATTTTTATTCATTGAGTTGCGACTCACCAAATCACAATTATATCTTTCAAATACCAAATAATAGGAATTGGACACTTTGGTGCTTAGAGTTTTGCATTGAAACACATGGACTATAGGTCGTCGGCTGAATTCCAACTCTCTCTCTCTCCTTGTGTCATCTACATACATCTAGATAGAAACTAGTTTATAGTCACTAATCTTGACATTAGTTAACATATATGTACATTAAATATATGTTTGATTATGTATGTATGATGAATAAAACCTTTATGCATAGGTATTTTCAGACATGGATGCTATGAGTTTGTAAATGAAAATGGTTGTTATAATTTTTGGTATCAGAGCGGGGATAGGTTCCATAGGGACATATATATGAACATGACATGTCTTTTGTACTATTTTGCATTATCATATGACACAGTTTTATATGTCTATAGGGCATTAGCAGAAGGTAGTCATGGTAATACCCATGGCTCACCAAGGAGAGAGGAGTCAGTCGATTTGCATTCCATAAAAGCATCATGCCAACCATTAAGAGATCAACCTGCTGACAGAGTTAGAACTCCTACACATTCTCATGCACACTACATATCTCATAGTCAACCACAGCATAGAATTGGTGAACCAATAGTGCAAGGTCCAGAAATTCAAAGAGAGAGAAGGTATGATAAATTAAGAAAATAGGGTGCAGTTGACTTCAATGGTACCACAGATCCATCAGTGGTAGAGACATGGCTAAAAAGAACTCTAAGAGTTTCAAACTTGATGAAATACACACCGAAAGAAAAGTTTGATTATGTAGTGTTGCTATTAAAGGGGATGCATACGATTGGTAGGAAACCATTTTAAGGAGTGATGCCCAGCCTCCAGTGCTTACATGGGATGACTTTCTTCATGAGTTCAATAACAATTACATGCCAGAAGTGTATAAAGATTATAAAAAAAAGAGAGTTTTTAAACCTAAAGCAGGAGCAGATGACTATAGTTGAATATGAGGTAAAATTCAATCAATTATCTCATTATGCGTCCTTCATGGTAGCCACTGATAAAGACAAATGTCAAAAATTTGAAGAGGGACTAAGATACGGGATCACAGCTGCAGATCTTGAAAGTTATACCAAACTAAAAG
>CATIWR010301408.1:0-13510 GCA_949677035.1 Omphalea diandra | reverse complement strand
CCAAAAATAATTAAATATTTATTAAATCACAAGTAATTAACTACATCCTAGTTTATCAAAAACAACTTAAATATAGTTTGTTAATACTATTTTAATATTGACTATCATTTAAAATATTTACTTTACAACTAATAATTAAATATCTATTTTAGCAACTTTTAACAAAAAGTAATTGTTAAATCCATAAATATTACATTCATAAATTCATCTAATTTACCATAAAAACATATTTGTTACACCAAAAAATAATATATAATCAGAATTTTTTTATTTTACTTTCACATTTAGATTTCAATTTACTTTATAAACTTTAGTATGAGATTTTAAAATATTATGATATCTCATTCTTCTTATGATCTCATTATTTATACTAATTCATTTGCATATAAATATAAGATTATTACACATATTACTAATCATAAATTTTTTACTAATCATAAATTTTTTTCATATTCTAATTTTATTTTTTGTTTAAATATTAAAATATTATTTTCAAAATGTGATATTATTATTCATTTTTTAGTATAGCTGAATAGTGAGAAGCATATAATTTTACATGAAATCTATATTCCATTTTTTTAGTATATCCAAATATACTATAAGATTATATGGATTATTTTTATGTTTATATAAATATTTATAAGTATATAATTTGACATGAGAATTAAAAAAAAAATTGTTCACTATTGACCTACTAAATTAATGTCTAACAATATAATAACACACAAATAATAAATTGATATCTACTTACAATTAAATTATGTAAATAATGACTATTATCAAATAAAAAGAACACAACTAATGATACTCTTGTCAATTTTTATATACAATTTTTAATCAATTTCAAACTTACAAATTATTCAGTATCAAGGTCACATTAAGTGAAAATATTTTTCATATGAATAACAATTAAGCGCATATTTTTATAGAAAATTAAGTATTTCTTTTCATTATTTTTATGAGCCTAACACTATTATAATATTTACTGAACCATATTAAAATTTATTTGAGTTTTAAAACTAAACTTATACGTTTTTCCACAGAAAAATAACTTTAATCCAAGTCAATAATATATTTTTTTATTCCTGCATACCATACAAAAAATATAATTACTATCACATTTTATTATCTAGCATCAAAGAACAAAATAAAATAAATATAAAATATTTTTTACCTAATTGAATATCATAAGAATTAAAAAATATTATTTGAGAGAATGAGAAATTTTGAGAATAATTTTTTGTTGCTTTCAGACCTCCTCATCATCTGAATGAGAGAGTTATTTATAATGTTGTTCGTCCACCAATTTAAATGACGAATGAACACTCATGTCTCTGCTAAGCAGAGATGAGTCTCATCTTTGGCAAAGATGAAACATTTCTGCTTGGCAGTAGAGATTCTTCTTGGCAAAATTTTAGAGATTCTGCCTACCAAAATCTCAGAGATTCTGCTCTCTACAAAATCATTGTTTATCTGCAAGTATAACTGGCGGATGAATAATAAAAAATGAAAAAAAATTAAGATAATCGGCGTTTGCATACAGTAATGTCCGTCGGTTTAATTGGCGGACGACCGACTTTGACTGCCTCTATTCGCTAAATAATTTTAAATTTACCCTATTTTTATAAATATTTTTTTATTTCTTATATTTCTCTAATTTTTTTGACACTCATTTACAAATTAGCCCTAAACTTAGGTATAAGAGATTACACTCGTTCTGCTATAGATGTGGGTGCTTATGACATATTGTTAGAGATTGTGAATTGGGTCTAGATGGTAGGGATCTTGTGGATGGGAAAGAGGAGTCACTTTCTTATTAGGATTAGCTTAGGGCATCGCCATTAAAAGCTGGTAGATGGAAATTAGTGGATAAAGGTGCTACTCTGTTTTTTGGTACAAGGAGAAGATTATGGGGTGAAGACCATGAGGAAAATGATATGGGTGGTAGGGATGAGGGAAATGGAGATAAGAAGGGGAGTGGTGATGGATTGGTGGATGAGACTTTGGTTGTGACCATGACTCAAGTACAACAGGTTCACATTCTTGGACGTGATGTTGTGCATTGGAATGTTGAACTTATTCATGCAAGTATTACTGAGGCGGCTCAAACACAGGGAAAGGAAAGTCCAATTCAAACCCCGATTGATGGCAATTCACTTGTGCCTTTTGCTGAAACTATCCCAACCCATATATGTGTCCCACACTAATCCGAGATGACGCCACCTAGTAGTGGAATTAATGAGCTGTCAAACCAACACCATTGATGAGGAAATCCCTTTGCCTTATTCTTAACAAAATAATTTGGTACCAAAAGGGGTCATCAAACTGACCCATGGAACTCATTCCAACATCGATAAGATCACTAGTACAGTATGTCCTCTTATACCCCATTATACCCCCTGGAAAAATTCAACAAATGTTTATGCAACCACCTCTTTTCCATACCCAGAAACATAGTGACACAATACCTACAATCGTTGTCCCCATCAAAACCTTTATAACCTAATAGAACCCAACATTGTTTCCTCAATTCAAGCTCGTAACCTTACCAAATAACAACCATAAAAGGTATTATCGCATAGAGCTGCCCAAATGAGTGCGCGAACAAAAGGTCATAGTAAGGATAAACTAATGAAGGGGGTTTGGATCGGAGGGAAGCGAGTGCTGGATTATAGTTGGTGGCATGGGGAGGAGTGGAGTAGTAAGAGAATGAAGGAGATAGGTAGTGCAGGTTTCCAAATTATTTCCAAATTGGTGGAGGTTGTAGCTCAGCACCATCGAAAGCCATGTATACCCGTAATTGGAACTATCACAGGCTTAGGAACTGAGCGATACTTCAGGCGTTGCCCAACTTATTGCATGTTGAAGATCCTCTATTATCCTCCTGATGGAGACAATATTAAAGCAAGCTCAACTAACATATTTGAATATGAAATTTTTGGTTACTCTGGGTGTTTTGTGGTCATATGTGTAGGTGTTTGACAGGCCAAAAGTGGAGGCCTGGGTGTTCTATGGAAAGAAATTATGGATATGACCTTGATCTTGTACTTTCAAAGCCATGTTTCCTTTGTAGTACATAATACTAACCTTAACCACCAGTGGTTTTTCACAGGAGTGTATGGTTGGCCGGAGCAAGAAAATAAAAGCTAATGTGTGAGCTGCTAAGGCGGGTTCAGTGTGCTTCCATGCAACCATAGCTTTGCGTACGAGGCTTTAATTAGATAATGTGGTCTTTCAAAAAGGAGGGTGTTCTGTTGAGACTCGATGGTGAGATGAGTTATTTTCGAGATACAGTAGAGGAATGTCATCTTTTTGACCTTGGCTGGTGATCATACAAATATTAAGGAAAGATTAGATAGAGCATTTGTGAATGAAGCATGGGTAAATTTGTATAAATCAATAAAGGTCCTTCACTTGTCGGGTATCCATTCAGACCATACATCGTTAAAAATTATTTATAACATGAATGATGGGGACTCAAGCGGTAACGAACGGAGAAGACTATTCCAGTTTGAGAATATATGGTTACAACATGCAGATTGTGAAAAATGTGGTTCAACAAGGGTGGGAACATAATGGTGACGCTATGAGTATTATGGAGAAGCTAACGCATTGTAAAACACTATTAAGGGAATGGGACTCTAAGGTGTTTGGGAATGTTAATCGCAGAATAAGGGTGATTAGATAGCAATTACAAATGTTTCAGGATAGGACCCAGTGGGGAGCCACTATGGATAATATTAAGAGGCTGAAGAGGGAGCTTGATGAGCTATTAAAAAGAGAGGTGACTATATGGTGTTAGAGGTCAATTATACAATGGCTTACAGATGGAGACAGAAATACATAATTTTCCATCAAAAAGTAAATCAGAGAAGATGTAGAAATAAAATAGAACAAATTAAGGATCAGGAAAAGGGGTGGCATAGCGATGACCAAGAGATAACCAATGTTATGACTGACTATTTTCATGAGATCTTTAAATCGGAACCTCTTAGACAATGCAAAAGTGTTAGATTCTATTGAGTTAGGGCAACTCCAGAAATGTATTCCTTATTAACTAACCCTTATACCTCAAATGAGGTTTACAAGGCTCTAAAACAAATACATCCGTTAAAGGCGCCAGGACCCGATAGTATATCTCTCTTTTTTTTTCAAAAATTTTGGCATATTATCCATGTTGATTCTGTTAATACTGTTCTTAATGTGCTCAATAATGGTAACAATCCTAGGTTTCAAAATCATACTTTTATTATCTTGATCCCTAAGATAAAGAACCCTGAATTTACTAAGGATTATTGCCTTATCAGCCTTTATAATGTTATCTATCAAATTATCTCTAAGGTTATTGTTAATCGTCTTAAGTTGGTTTTACATTTAGTAATCTCTCCTAACTAGAGTGCTTCATTTTGGGTAGATTGATTACTAACAATGCAATGGTGCTTTTGAGATTTTTCATTCGATGAAAAAGAAAGTTATGGGTAAGAAGGGTAGTCTAACACTTAAATTGGACATGAACAAAGCTTATGTTAAATGGGCATTCCTGAGATCTGTTTTGGAAAAAATGGGATTTATTTCTCAATGGGTTGAATTGGTTATGCTTTGTCACATGTGTATCTTTTTCTTTATTGATTAATGCTCTACCTCAATGATGCAAACAACTAAGACAATTTAGCAAAAGATCCACTTCAACTTTACGACCCAATCACAAAGGAGAGGCTAAAAAAGTTTAAGAAGTCAATTGGAGCATTCATGCAAAAATGAGTTACATTTGGATTAGCCCAAGAAAAGCAAACGATGCATGAAGCCCAATTAAAAGATGATGGAAGCTTGAACTCTTCAAGGGAGCTTAAACTCTGGAGAGCTCAAAAGCTCAATCTAATTCTACCAAGGCATATAAAAAAAGACCAAGGTGTCTAAAAAGAGGCCTAAGGTGTGTAAAAAAGAGGCTCAAGTCATGTAAGCATGGAAATAAGGCCCAAAGTCAAAGATTCTTACAAGATATCCTTAGTTGGCAATGTTTCCTAATACCATTAGGATTTTCTCATTAGGATAAATCCTTTTTCCTTTTCTATTTAGGATTATTGTTCTTTAGTTAGGAATATCTTAGTCTAATCTTGTTGACCAATCATAATATTTCTTTAGTTTTCTTATTTTGTTTAGTATTGTCTTTTTCTTTTTGAATTAGGAAAACTTGAATTCTATTTAGGAATGTAAATAAAATCCTATTAGGTTTTGGATTAAGTATTGTAAGGCTGTAAATAGCTTCTCATGTTCAGCCAATAAGGCATTCATTCAATCAACATTATTATTTTTAGCAATTTTGATTGTGAGACTAAATTCTCTTCTTGAATTCTTAAGTGGACTTGGAATGATTGTTGAGTGAAAGCTTAATAATTTTACAAACTTGTTAATTCTGATCTTAAATTAGATTGGTTGATTTAGGATTGAGTTAATAAAACTTTGAATCTTTATAACTTAGATTGTTAGAAATAAGTTTTCTAGAGGTCTAGTTCGAATTTGAATATCAAAATCCAATATTTGGTTTGATAGATCTAGGCAACTATTCCCATGCATACGGATAAGGAATCTAATCTAACTTTGTTCGTATAATTTGGTATCAGAGTTAAGGTTTCAAATCAACTAAGTTATCTCCAAAATTCATTGTTCTGTGTATTCTTATTATTTTTACGTCAATTCGGGTTCTATCTCCTTCATAGGGCTCTAATTTTGTTTATTTTTGTTCTATCTTGTTCTAGTCTATTTTCTTTATTTTTCTCCCATCAAATTAGTTTGTCTTATCATATTTAATCATTTTTTTGTGATAGAATTCAATTCTGGTTTGTTTGCATCAAGAAAATCATAAAAAAAAAGGCCTAAATTGCAAATTAGCACCTTATCATTGTTCAATTCGGTTGTTCTTGTTCCATTGTGTTTTCATTCTATTTTTCTTTGATTTCCATTATTAAATTAATGTGTTTTATAATCTAAAAAAATTCTTGCATCATTAGAATTTAATTGGAATAGATTGCTTTTCAAAATTTCCTTAAAACAAGGAAAATTGCAATTTAAGCCATTCTAGCACCAATTTGGTTCTACTTGTCCAATTGAGTTCTAATTTTTTTTTTTCACTTTTAGTTATTAAATTAGCTTATTTCATTGTTTCATCTCAATCTTCATCAAGAAATTCCATCAAAACCACATGTGCAAAATTTCCTTAAATTAAGGAACTTTTGATTTCTTGTTTTTCTTCCATCTAGATTCAAATTTCTTCATTAATTAACCTTCTTGTATCCTTAATTGCAGAATTAAAGTGTTTGATTCAAGAAATTCCTTGAAATTTGCCAAAATTTGCTTAAATTAAGGAAATTTGATTTTTAGTTTGTTTCATGCAATTTCTTCATCGTTTCTAATTCCAATTCGTTTCTTTTTGTGTCTAAACACTTTTTTGGTGTTTCTTGAGTTTCTAGGTCTGAACCACATCATTCAAATTCAATGGAAAGGTGAAATTATGAATTTGCCCTTAATCTTACTTTATTCAGCTTCTACTTGATTTTTGCATGTTTTTGAGTTATTCTTTGTAATTCTTTCAATTTCAATACTGTCTTAAGCTTCCAAGGTAAAAAAAAAAAAAAAAAAGAATAAAAAAGTAAAAAAAAAAAAAAGAAAGAAAAGATTGAAAAGTCAAAAAAAAGGAAGAAAGAAATAAGGGAAGCTATAAATTGCATAAGAACTTGTTTTGCACTAAAAGTAGCCAATTTCAATTCTTTGATTGCTTTCAGCCTACGCTTGATTTCCATCAATTTTGAGTTTAAAACACCATCTTCTAATTTCTAAATTCTTTTTTATCTTTAAATTGCAATTAATACTTTAGAAATTTATTTTTACAAACCAATTGTGTTATTTTCAAATCCTTTATTTTCTAAGTGTTTTAAGATTAGTTTTTACTTGTTTGTGTTTAGTTTAAGCTTAATTTAATATAAAGTAACCTTAGTCTTTAAAGAACTTAAAGAAAAGAAATTTGAGAGGTAAAAGGCAAGAGTGTGTGAGATCATAGGATAGAAAAAAGCCGTATTATTTGAAACACAAGATGAGTGTCATCTTTTTTAGTGTAAACATATAAGGGAGTATTGTGAGGATTCTATTTGTTTTCTTGCTGCTTCTTATACAATGATAGGATTAGAAGAGATAAAAAGGGATGAATTTACGTGCTCTATGAAAGGCATGTTAAATTAAATGAAACAGTTGACGGATAATCTTTCAAATTTGAACCAAAAGTTGATTTGAGCTTGCAATAACAACTTCAAGCCAAAAATGACAAAATTATATGGAAAAGGTAGTCCCAAAGAGTACCTAGCATAGGAAAAGAATGTGGAGCTTGAGTTTGAATGCTACAACTATTCCAAAGAAACTAAGGTAATAACTGTTATTGATATTTTTAAAGGAAAAACATTGAAGTGGTGTGATTAATTATAATAAAATAGAAGATATTAGGGAGAAGACCCTATTTCCACTTGGAAAGAAGTGAAGCTAGTCATGGGAAATCAATTTGGAATAAAAAAAGACTTGTTTAATTCTAAAGGTAATATGGAATGCTACCAAAAAGAAGAGGTAGGCCTAAAGCGAGCTAAGAAGAAACATCAAAAGGCTATCATTGATGATGAGATTCTTATTTCTAAAGGTACAATAGTCATTTGAACTTCTTCTTTGCATGATGGTACAAGTATTAAAAGCCAAGATTTTGAACATGATTATACAAATAAAGAAGCTATAATTATATAAAAAATGGTGATTATACTAGTTTATGTAATGATAAGACATCACCATTAAAAGTTTGTTCCACTATTCAAATTGTAAATCTTATACATGATGATGTATTTGTTGATGAGCTAAAAGAAAAAGTAATGAGAGAGAGAGAGATAAAACGCGTTTGAGAAAGAATTAAAACGACAAAATGAGAGTTGCGAGCAAACCCATGAGAGGTGCGAGAAAAGAGAGAAAAAATGAGAGCTTAGAGTGGATGCACATAAAAAAAAAAAAAAGAAGTGCATGCAAAAGGAGAGGATGTGCAAAAGAAAACCCTAATGTTAATAGAGCGATGAGATTTATTCTTCCTAGACCACAACCATATTTTTGTTCAAAGGGATGTATTACGTAGCTAACAAACTTTACAATCCTTTGTATAGTGCTTTTTTTTTTTTGTCTCTTTTGCAAGATTATGAAGAATGGTTTTCAATGGAGGAGCCTAGCAAACGAGCCAACTTAACTCTTGATACTTTTGATGATGGTACTATAATGAAGAGTGAGGTTACAATTTTATGTAAAAGGCAGTTTTCTAATTCTTGTTTAGATGTTTGTGCTTGTTTTATGTATTCTAGACATCGTTCTTTTTGTTTTAAGTAATGTTTTTGCATTTCTAATTTGTTTTCTTCTACAAATACTTGCATTTGCGTTTTAAAGTATTTCTTTTGTTTTAAACATTTTTCTCCTTCTCTTAGCGTTTCTTTTTCTTCTTCAAATTGTTTTTCATGTTTTTATTCTTGTTTTCAATGTGATAGTTTTTTTTTTATTCATGTTTTAACACTTTTAATCTTGCCTTTTTTAGTGATAAATGTTTCTCTACTCTTCATGTTTTTGTTTCTCAAAGAACTCTTTTTTATTTAAATGTTTGTTTCATTTTAAATTTTGTTTAGGTTGTCTTCTTTTGATTCTAGGAATTTGACTTCTTCTAATTCTTATTTTTACAAGTCTTCTTTTCATTCTAGAAGTGTATTCTTTTTAAAAGACCTTAATTCTTGTTTTTCAAAACTATGTCTCTCTAAATGCTCTTCTTGTTATTTTAATATTTATAAACCATTATTTTATTCTTCTTTCTATTTTAGGCATTGGTTAGGAAAAAATTTTCTTTTGATTTCAAAAATTCTTATGTTTCATGTTATTATTTGATTTCTAAATCTTATTTTGATAAACCTAAATCTTCTAATGTTTTAATATTAAAGAAAATTGATTCTTTAGTATTTCTGCATACTAGATGGAAAACATGTACTAAGGTTTCTTTTTAACATTTGATTTTGCTTGATTTTGCTAGATTAGGTGGTTCCATGTGTGTTGTATTTCATCCAGTTGGAAAAATTTACAATTTATGTGGTAAGTTTAATGAGGATTCTTTTTGTTAGTTCTTATATTTGGTTTTTGCTTTCTTATAGGTCTAGATTCGAAGATGAGTGCTCTTGAAGAATGAGGGAATGGTATAAATAACCAAGGCAAGTTAGCAAAAGATTTACTTCAACTTCGAGGTCCAATCACAAGGGGAAGGCTAAAGAAGTTTAAGGAGTCAATTGGAACATCCATGCAACAATGAGTTACATTTGAATTATCCCAAGAAGAGCAAAAGATGCATAAAGCCTAACTTAAACATGATGAGAGCTTAAACTATTCAAATGGAACACTTAACTTAGTATAAAATAGTCCAACTTTTGGAAGGCACAAAAGCTCAATCTAATTATTCCAAGGCATGTAAAAGAAGCCCAAGGTGTGTAAAAAGAGACCCAAGTCATGTAAGCATGGAAATAAGGCCCAAAGTTAAAGAATCTTACAAGATATCCTTAGTTGGTAATGTTTCCTAATAATACAAAGATTCAAAGATTCTTCCCAAGTCTTTTTGTTAGTTCTTATATTTGGTTTTTGCTTTCTTATAGGTCTAAATTTGAGGATGAGTCCTTTTGAAAAAGGAGAGAATGATGCAAACAGTTAAGGCAAGTTAGCAAAAGATTCTCTTCAACTTCAAGGCCCAATCACAAGGATAAGGCTAAAGAAGTTTAAGGAGTCAATTGGAGCATCCATGCAACAAGGAGTTACATTTGGATTAACCCAAGAAGAGCAAAAGATGCATAAAGCCTAATTAAAACATGATGAGAGTTTAAACTCTTTAAATAGAGCACTTAACTTAATACAATAAAGCTCAACTTTTGTAGAGCACAAAAGCTCAATCTAATTCTTCCAAGGCATGTGAAAAGAGGCCCAAGGTGTGTACAAAGAGGCCCAAGTCATGTAAGCATGAAAATAAGGCCCAAAGTCAAAGATTCTTGTAAGATATCTTTAGTTGTCAATGTTTTCTCATACAAAGATTCAAAGATTCTTCCCAAGTCTTTTTGTTAGTTCTTATATTTAGTTTTTGCTTTCTTATAGATCTAGATTCGAGGATGAGTCCTCTTGAAGAAGAAGGGAATGATGCAAACAGCCAAGGTAAGTTAACAAAAAAACAACTTCAACTTTAAGGTCCAATAATAAGGGGAAGGCTAAAGAAGTTTAAGGAGATAGTTGGAGCATCCATGCAACAAGGAGTTACATTTGGATTAGCCCAAGAAGTGCAAAAGATGCATAAAGCCTAATTAAAAGATGATGGGAGCTTTAACTCTTCAAATGGAGTACTTAACTTAATACAATGGATCCCAACTTTTGGAGAGCACAAAAGCTCAATCTAATTCTGTGAAGACATGTAAAAAGAAGCCCAAGTCGTGTAAGCATGAAAATAAGGCCTAAAGTCAAAGATTCTTGCAAGATATCCTTAGTTGGTAATGTTTTCTAATACCATTAGTATTTCCTTATTAGGCTGAATCCTTTTTCCTTATCTATTTAGGATTATTGTTCTTTAGTTAGGAAAATATCTTGGTCTAATCTTATTGACCAATCACAATGTTTCTTTAGTTTTTCAATTTAGTTAAGGATTATCTTTTCCTTTTTGAATTAGGAAAACTTGAATTATGTTTAGGAATGTAAATAGAATCCTATTAGGTTTTGGATTAAGCATTGTAAGGCTATAAATAGTCTCTCATATTCAACCAAGAGGGCATTCATTCAATCAATATTATTATTGTTATTAATTTTGCTTGTGATATTAAATTCTCTTCTTAAGTTCTTGAGTGGACTTTGTAAGATTGTTAAGTAAAGGCTTAATAATTTCACAAACTTGTTAATTTTGATCTTAAATTGCCTCGATTGATTTAGGATTGAGTTAACACAATTTTGAATCTTTCTAACTTATGTTTCTAGAAACAAGTTTTCTAGAGGTCAAGTTGGGATTTGAAGATCGAACTCTAATATTTGGTTTGATAGATATGGGCAACTATTCTCAAGCATACGGATAAGAAATCTTTATTCGTATCACTCAAGATCAATTTAACCATGAGAGAGGCCTCAGACAGAGGGACCATCTCTCTCTTTATCTCTTTTTGCTTTGTGTAGAAGGTCTTTCAACTATGATATCCAATGTTGAGCAAAAGGGTCAGATGCATGGTTTTCAGATGGTAAAGTGGGTGCCTACAATATCACATTTATTTTTTTACAGATGACAACCATGAAGAAGTGTGATAGGATTCAGGTAATTCTAAAGGATTATGAGCTGCCTTAGGTCAGAAGATTAATTTGGAAAAGTCCAAGCTCTCTACAAGTGGTAATGTTTCAAACATGGTTAAAAATATGATATAGGATCGGTTGGGGGTTACGATGGTGGAGAGACATGAGAAATACTTAGGTCTACCTACTCTTATAGGTAAATCTAAAAAAAAGGTTCTTCCAGATTATCAAAGAGTGAGTAGTGAATAAGTTAAAGGGTTGAAAACGAAATGCTTATTCAAGGTGGGTAAGGAAATATTGCTTAAACTATTATTTAGGCCATACCTATATGTTCCATGAGTCTATTCCTATTCCCTCTTTCTATTTGTAAAGCAATTAAGAGTTATGTAGGTAAATGGTGGTGAGGAGGGAAGACCAAGGACAGGCAACACATTGGGCTTCATCGAAGGTGATGACGCATACCAAAAGGATTAATGGGTTGGGTTTTTTAGATCTGCACTATTTCAATCTTGTTATGTTGGCTAAATAGATATGGTGGTTGAGGTTAGAGGAGTCCTTTTTAGCGGCTAAAATTTTTCATGTTAAATATTATCCTTGAACTTGTTTTGATGACGCCTAAAGGGGTTATCAACCAAGTTTTATTTGGCAAAGCTTATTAGTTGTTAGAAGAGTGGTGCAGGAGGGAGTAGCATAGAGGGTGGGAGATGGTGGAGATGTTAAGATGGGATAGACTCATTGGGTTTTTAAAGAGACATACGTGAAACCTGCATTTAAACTGGGTACTTTATTTAAGGATAGTTTGGTTTCTGAGTTAATAGATATTGAGATGGGTTAATGGAAAGTGGATATGGTCACAACTCATTTTTCACAAGCAAATGCAGAATCGATCTTAGCCATGCCCCTCAATTATCGTTTGCTAAAAGATAAACAGGTTTGGCGTTTCACAAATTCTGGGCAATTCACAGTCAAGTTGGCATATCACATTACCAAGGAACTATTTAGGTCGGTGGCAAGTTCCCAAGCCTCCCCAAGCTCAATTAATCCACTTTGAAAAAAATTTTGGCTGATGTTTGTGTTGGAATTTTTTTTATGTGGGCTAATATTAATTATAGGTTTGTTTTATTTATTTATAAAACGGACTAAATAATATAGTTTATTAATTAATGGGTAAGCCCAATTGAAATAGTGATCAATTGAGTTATGGGCATGTGACACATTTAGTAGGCCGATATGGAAGACGGTCAGTGTATGCCTATTTTAACATGGACTTGTGATGGGTGAGCCTATTAAAATTTATTATAAATAGGCTAGGTCTCCTCTCCTGCCTTCATAACGATAACCCTAGTTGCTACACCCATTGTAGCCATCTTGTGAGAAGGTCAAGGAGAGGAAGACCTAGCTTACATTTTTCAACCCTTTTGACCTATCACGTTAGTGTTCAATTTCAGTGATAGTAATTATGGCGCAAAGAAATTTGGGATCCAATGCGCAAATAGGTACACAATTTGTTTCCGCTTAATTATTAAAATTGGTGTTCAAAATTATGTACTAGATCCTGAACATAAATTTTTTACATGTAGTATCAGAGCCTGAAAATTATACATGTTTTAGAACCCTAAATATTTTGTATTGTTAATAAAAAAAATTATTATATATTTAGGGTTCTAAAATTATATATATTAATATTTTGGTAGTTTATATATATAATTGATTGTCTATTTATTATTTAGTGACATTGACCTTGTGATAAAAATTAAATAAATAGATAATAAATATTTGTTTTGCATATATATGAATAAATAATCATGTGCTTAAAATTAAGGTATATTATGTTTGGTATCTTGTGTATCTTTTTGAAATATATATTTGTGTTTAGTATGTATTTTAATTGGGTTATTATTAATCTCTAATTAAAAATAATTTTATGGATTGATATGGGAGTTACCGCCAAAGTAGGACATCTATTGAAATTCGTAGAGTTATTTTTAATTTTTGCGAAGAGATAGTTCCAAATCAATGTGTTGGCCCTTGGCACCAAGAAGGGGGGTTGAATTGGTGTATAAAAATTTAAAAATAAAGAAGAGGGGAAGAATAATGAGAATAATGAACACAAGCGATTTATAGTGGTTCGGGTATTAACCAACCCTACGTCCACTCC
>CATIWR010301394.1:0-32843 GCA_949677035.1 Omphalea diandra | reverse complement strand
TTTATGAAATAGCATAGCTTTGATTTAATTTTGGATGTGAAATACGTATTTTTTATGGAACGATAAATTTATGATTTTAATGTTTATTTAAAATATGACCTATTTTTATTTTTAAATTAAACAATCAAAATTATGATGACGCCAACTGTATGAAACCCATCCTCTCTTATTTCATTCGTCTGCCAACCTGTCCACAGCTGTACCCCTACAACCAATTCTAATGCTACTTACTATCTACCCTCTCACACACACCATATAGCTTAAGGGGAAGAGAGAGAATTTGGATTTTGGGTAGCACAACTTCATATTCCACGAGACGATGATACTGCTGGCATTGCGCTTCCCTCTCCACACATCTCCATGATCTCCATCTCCCTCTTTCTGTTGCACTTCCACTTACCTCATTATCTTTATTTCATCAGCAGGCCTTAAACTATTACTCTCCCTCCCCCGCTTTTCAAAATACGTGACTGCAATAATGGATCCCTGCCCTTTCGTGCGCCTCACCGTATCCAATCTCGCACTCAAAATCCCACTCGCCACCAAGCCCGCGCTCTCCGTCGTCCACCCTTCTTCCTCCCCGTGTTTCTGCAAAATTAAGCTCAAGCACTTCCCTCTCCAAACTGCCCTCGTCCCTTATATTCCTCCCGACAACACAGATGGACAGCCCCAAACACTCGCCGTCGCCACCTTCCACCTCACCAAGTCCGACTTTGGCCGCCTTCTTCCCAAGAACTCTATCTTCGCCGGCAAGCTCCACCTCAAAATCTCCATCTACACCGGCCGCCTCGGTTCCACTTGTGGGGTCAATTCCGGCAGGCTGTTAGGAAAAGTGTCCCTGCCGTTGGATCTGGCGGGAACCGAGTCTAGGTCTTGCGTTTTTTATAATGGCTGGATTTCTGTTGGGAAACAAGACAGCAAAGGCTCCTCTGCTCAGTTCCATTTAAATGTGAAAGCCGAACCGGATCCGAGATTCGTGTTTCAGTTCGACGGTGAGCCAGAGTGCAGTCCTCAGGTGTTCCAGATCCAAGGGAATATCCGTCAGCCGGTTTTCACTTGCAAGTTCAGTTTCCGACACACCGGTGACCGAAATCAGAGATCTAGGTTCGTTTTTTGTTGTACTTTTACTTTTTAGGGTTTAAGCGATTCTATGGATCATAAAATACATGTGATTAGCTTATAATTTAACTTTTCTCGTTCAAAAAAGAATAAGGATTAAAGATAAAGGCGCCAGTTCGTTTTGTTTTGTTCTTTACTTGCTAATTAATTATTTTATGTTTGGTGTTTCGAATTTTCAGGTCATTGCAGGCCGATTCGAGCATCTCGAGAAGCTGGCTCAGTTCATTTGGAAGCGAAAGAGAACGGCCGGGGAAGGAAAGAAAGGGATGGTCAATAACGGTACATGACCTCTCCGGCTCACCTGTAGCCGCCGCTTCAATGGTAACACCTTTTGTGGCTTCTCCCGGCTCTGACCGAGTTAGCCGTTCTAATCCGGGCTCATGGCTTATTCTTCGCCCTGGCGATGGCACGTGGAAGCCGTGGGGCCGCCTGGAGGCTTGGCGCGAGCGCGGCGCATCTGATGGGCTCGGCTATCGTTTCGAACTCATCCCTGACACAAATGGCGCCGGCATTGTGCTGGCGGAATCGACTCTTAGCACGCATAAGGGCGGAAAGTTTGTGATCGATATGGGCGCGAACTCCAACGGAAGGTCGAATTCGACGTCGCCAGTGTGCAGTCCGAGGAGCAGCTGGGATTACGGATACGGGTTGTGGCCTTACTGCATGTACAGAGGCTTTGTAATGTCGAGTAGCGTGGAAGGAGAAGGCAAGTGCAGTAAACCCAGCGTGGAGGTTAGCGTACAGCACGTGAACTGCACAGAGGATGCAGCCGCTTACGTGGCACTAGCTGCAGCTGTAGATTTAAGTATGGATGCCTGCAGGCTTTTCTCTCACCGGCTGAGGAAGGAGCTGTGTCAGGACAGAGATTTGGTTGCCTGATGTGATTCTTGAGTTTGCGCCGTCGATTTATGTTAATTGTTTTGTAATTTTTAATTTTAATCTGGACGGATGGATTTTGTATTTCCATCGCCGTGAGTTTTTTTTCCTTCTTTTTATTTTTTTTAACTTTTAACTGCTAACGGAACTGTGTACAGTGAGGAATAGCTTAGACAGGGCACGCTCTGTTTTTACTGTGTGGCTTGTACTAGACTAGAGTTTTTCCAGGAAAAAAAATAAAATAAAAAGGAACCTGTTTTTGAAATAATGTAGTCGCTGACCTGAAGATTGGATTTTTAATTGGTATAAGCTGGAAATGTTTATGAGCACGTCGATCTCTGGTTGGCAACCAATTTGATTGTGATTGGACCATAGATATAGTTATGGTCCATTCTCAACTTTAATGCCATGTTGGCTAAAATTTCTGGGATTTTATTATTTTTAATCACAGGTGGTTGTTGGGGATTGGGCACAGGGATGTGATGTTGTGTGCGTGCACGTAATCACTGGTTAGGATATTGCTAATAATTTAAATATGATCGGAAAAGTTGATGATAGCTGTAAAGCACTGGCATGAAGTCCTTGGACCATCATTGGCTTAAAAAATAATCATACTGCTGGTTTCGTTGGGTTTGGTTTGGTATGACTTTTTGGGTGGAGGTTTAGCTTGGTATTATTAATTGTATTTAATTCAATAATTATGAAGATTGGATCAGCTTAGCTGACTCCCACAAGATTGAACAGTTATCTTGGCTCAAAATTGAACAGTTATCTAATTTATTTCTTCTCTCACTTTTATAATATTTATCGCTTTTTAAAAATTATTTTAATATAATTATTATTTGATATTATAATATAATATTATTTATTTATTTTTTAAATTTATCTTTATTATTTTTTCACTTTTCTAATAAAATATTTTTTTTATTAATATTAGTAAATAATTTTAATTAAAAATAATTGAAAGTATGTCAATCAATATTAATTAAAATTATTTTTAATTTAAATGTATAAATTTAGAAAGGTAGAGGGGGGATATTAAATTTTTAAGAGTAAAAGTAAATTAAATTGAAAGAGAAAAAGTGTAAGTGTGGTAGGACCTGTAGGTTTATAAAAAATAAGGAGAATTATGTGTGGCAGGGGCAATTGGTAGGACACATGGCGTTTGTGGTGCGTGCGAATACTACTACTGTGGCAAGGGACCATTTTCTTTCAGGTCCCGACAAAATAAGTTCTAAGTCGCTGGCGACCACAAAATTAAGAGAGGAAGGTGGTCAATAACAGTCACAGATGCAGCAAGTATAGCACCAATTTGTAGAAATTACAGTTGAACTTGATAACAGCTTTCCAATGGGACCAGCCAATATCCGAGGAAGAGTTATTGCTAACATCTTTGTTCTGCAGTAGCCGGTGGGTGACTTATGGACTCTGATCGGTTCACTTTTGGAATGAAATTCTAGAACGTGATTCTTTATGTAATTTAATAATCATATAAATTTTTATGATTTTTATAATATTTAATCAACTTAAAATAACATCGATTTTTTAGTACAATTTTTAGGTTATTATAAAATTTTACTTGGTTACGTGAAAAATTTCATCCTCGTTCCATATCCAAACATGCTCTTAATAATCAAGAGGCTGATTTTCATTTACTGTGGTTTGGAATTGGTAACTACATATATTTCATGGTTCCATGTCCAAAGGCATCCTAAGTTTGGCCTAATGTGTATGTAGATGCGGTGAAATCCTTCATATTTGTTGTAGATGAGAGTCGATTGGGATTTGTACCACCAACAGTGGATATATTGGCACGAGAGAATGCCAAATTGCACATTGGCTCTTATTTTTCTCACTCAAGAAACGTCCAAAATTATTTGTTTTGGAGCATTTCTGGTAACGGCGCACACTAAACAGTGGGGGGGACTGGGTCAGTGAGGCTCCGCTGGATGGAATGGAAGTCTAAAATTAGGAGTCACGTTCACGTCTTGAATTGAATAAGAGGGAGTGGGGGTTGGGGTCTTCTACACTTTCCTCCGAAGCAATGGCAGCTTTTGTTGGAAAAGAAAAAATGAAATGAGGGGGGGTAGAAACACTGTGTCATCTAGTGACGTTGTTAGCTGTGCCCACCACTTGGGGACCCAACTAACCCGATTAAGTAAATTAGGAACTGGAGCTTGTGCCTCTCACTAGTATAGTAGCTGGCTGGGCCATTGATCCCGAACCAAAAGGTGCAAACAATTGGCTTATATTTTTCCTGCATATCTTTTTTCATGCCTGAAATTAAATTTAGCCAATAATTCGAATTGCTCAGTAAAATGTGCGTCAAATTGGCTTTGTATATCTCAGCACAGCCAAAACATGAAATTTGTCACCAATTTCAGTCTTTTTTTTTTTAATGGAGGAGAGGAAAAGAATGGACTAGTGTCAAAATGATGAAAAGGCAGTGACTCACGGTCAAGTATGAGACAGAAGAGCAGAGCACGTAATCATTTTCAAATTTTGCCCATGGCTTCTAGTGAGGGAATCTTTACTTTTTTGACTTGTGTGAGTTTTTACCTGCAGGGGATCCCAATGCCATCTATGAATTAGTTGTCGATTTTATTCATTGGTTCTTGTAGCTATGTGATCAAATGTTCAAATGTAAATAGCGAAGGGGATGTTGCTTGTAATATTAATTTTAGGGGATGGAGAATTTTGGGTCAAATATCAGACGACTCATCGTACTCAAAAAGATCATATAGCAAGTAAAAAACACTCCAAGCTTGACTTGGTCGTGTATATAACCAAAAATCTTTGGATCTTTGATTCAAGTCTCCCACTCCATTGTAATATAACAAAAAATATAGCCAGTAAAGTCACTGCTACCAGTCTTATACCAGTGAAGGGTAGTGCAGCATGGTATTACTCTTTTCATGAAAATGGAAAAAAGGTAGTTTTGACTATTGTCTCTATTCATGTTTTCTTAGGTCGCCCATAATGAAATTTTACCACCCTAAAATGTCCCTCCAAATCTTAGCAACACGTTATATGGATTCAAGCTCCAATGAAATTGATGTCAATAAAATATATATAATTATAATATAATGTACAATTCTCATTTTAGTCATTGGAATCTTTAATTTCGACGCTTGCAAATGTGTGCTTTTATACGATTAATTTTTTTATTTTTTGAATTTGAAAAGAGGAATTTCAATTTAAAATTTTATTTTAAAAAACATATTTAATTATTAGATTATGTTAGATTATATCTGCATATATGTTCCAATATGTTTAGGATTAAAGTCAATATTGGCATCAACTGACGAGGATTGTGCTGTCGTTTTTAGATCATAGAGGAAATGGAGGGATTACTTGCTGCAAATATTTTTCCGAGCTATATAAAACAAGCGTTATGGCAAAATCAGTACTGAATTTGACTGCCCCGTATTATTGTTTCATTTTTAATGCGCCAGTTTCTTTCAAAACAAAGGGACCCACTTTCTTTGTAGTCCTCACAACAGCAACTTCCGTAACTTAAAAAATTTAGATATTTGAAATAATGAATAATAAAATTAGAAAAAATTTTAATAATAAAATTTTCATTATGACTCAAAAATTGATTTTCAAAAACGTTCATATGTAAAATTTTTACAAAACACCATTATATTAAATTAAAAAGACAGCTGACATATTTTTATAAATAATTAAAAATGTTTTAAAGTTATAAAAATATCATAACTTAACCAATAAAAATGACTTTTATAATATCAATGCCATATATGATTAAGAATATAATTTATTGTCTTTATATTGAGAAAATTAAATGATTAAAAAATTATAAATTTATATTTTTATAATGAAAAATAAAAAAAATTTACACTGACAAATAATTGATTTTATTTAAGAAATAAACAATATTGAATTTGTGAATTTTAGAGTGTAAAAAGTCAGTTAAAATTTTGATAGTTCTTATCTTTTAAAAATTTTGGATGTATCGAACAAATACATGAACAAAGACACATCATAAAAGATTATTGAACAATTGTTCATATGAATATTCTTATCCTAATGTCCTATCTTATAAGTTCCGATCGAAAACTTATATTTTGAATTTTTTTAAAAAAATTTGAATTATATTTTAATGATTTTTTTATAAATTTATATTTTAAATTTGAATTATTTCAAAATAAATAACTTAATAAAAAATTTCAATTAAATCAAAAGTCATATGATTTGAAGAGAATTTATTTTAATTAAAAAATTATATAAAATTATTTTAATAACTTGCAACTCAAATTAATATTATAATTATTTAAATAAAGGGCATTTAAAAATAAAATAATTTTAACTTATTTTAATTCATTATAAATAATAAATTTAATTTAATTCTATCAATTTAAAATTTATTTTGAAAATAAGATAATTATATTATTAAAATAAAAGAATTATTAATAAAATTATTTTATTTTTCTTCCATGATTTATTTCAAACAGAATTATAATTCAATTTTCTTGCATGATTTATTTCAAACAGAATTATAATTCAATGTAATAAAATGTATATATAAAAATAAAATATTATTAAAATATGAAGTCATTATTCAAATATTATGGTAAAATCACCTTATATATATATATATATATATATATATATACACACACATTGGAGAAAATCATATTATGTACATACACTTTTGTAAATAAAAATAATAAATTTTAAATTTCTATCATCAGTTATAAACAATGACATAATCTAATTGTTCAACTTATAATTCTGGGAAATAGATCGAGGCGGTTGAAAAATCAATTTAAAATAAATTAATAATTTTAATATAATATAAAATTATAAAAAATTATTTATATATTTTATAATATAAGCAATAATTTTAATTTTGCTTGAATAAAAATAATTTTAAAAATTTAAAAATAATTATTATAATTAAACATAATTTGATCCGCTAATTTTTAATCATTTATGGTGGATTAATGCGTTCAAAAATTTATCTTATTTTTCCTTAAAAAATTAAAGAAAAAGGATTTCTTTAGTTCACAACTCAAAAATAATATAAAGCTTAATTAACAAAAAAGTCTCAAAGTTTAAGTGTGTTTTTCAAATCTATTCCATTATTTTTTTAATAAAAAATGCTCAAACTTTATTTGTTTCAAATTTTTCATGAAATCAATATCTAATAATTAAAAATAGATAAATGATTATTTTGATACATGAATATTCTAAGTAATTGAAATATAATTTATTTAATTAAATCATTTATTATAAAGTTTAATTATAGAATATCATTAATTCATAATTCAAAATTAAAAACTTCAATAATCGTATTTTTTTCAAAATAATGCAATGATAAATAGTTATAAATTTTGATTTGCAAATGAAATAGGTAAAATTTGTTTATTACAAATAATCAAATTATCTTTTTATAGTAATGAGTCATTTCTTGAGAGAAAAATAAATTTATGAAAATATAAAAATAGTTAATATTAATTTATTTAAATATATAAAAAGTTAAAAATAAATTAATTTTAGAAGTATATATATATATATATATATATATATATATACACACTCAGTGATCGACTTAGAAAATTTTCAAAGTTAAATATATAAAATATATTTTAAAATTTTTTATTAAGTGTTGCTTATTTATTTATAGATATTTAAGATTCAGGATATAAATGATAAATAATAATTATTTTTTAAAGTAAATAAATTACTTAAAATATCTTAAATAATATTTAAAAAGAATAAAATGAATAATAAAAATAAAAAAATAAAAATTAAGGCATATAAACAAGATAAAAGTACTACAAGTGTGCAATGATTAAACATTGAATTTGCACTTAATAGAAACATAAGATAAAATACTTTTCTATGTAATTAATTAATTAACTTTAAATTGATTAAATTTGTAGGAAAATAAATATTTATATAAAATAATAGATTATCCGACCCTAAAAAATTATGTTGGATGAATTTTTATATTACATAATATATTTTTAATACAAAAATAGAGTAATTTTTATACTAAATAAATATTATCAAAAAATATTAAATTTTATATTATTATAAAAATACTGATACTATACAAAAATGAAAAGATACTATTTATATAAAAAAAAT
Organism: Omphalea diandra; assembly: GCA_949677035.1. Classification (NCBI taxonomy): domain Eukaryota; kingdom Viridiplantae; phylum Streptophyta; class Magnoliopsida; order Malpighiales; family Euphorbiaceae; genus Omphalea; species Omphalea diandra. The sequence continues at coordinate 24,731 of CATIWR010301394.1, read as the reverse complement.
TAAATAACATTTTATATATTTTTCATTTATTTTGATTCTTAAGTTTTTAATACTTAACTATTATATATTTTAATAAATTTATTTTTCTCATAAGAAATGACTCATTAATATAAAAAAATGATTTGATTATTTGTAATCAATAATTTTTAGCTATTTAATGTGTAAATAAAAAGGTAACAAATTATGATTTTGTAAGTTTACACTTTGAATAATGAATTAATAATATTTTATAATAAAATTATTTATCTAAATAAATTATATTTCAATTATTTAGAATAGATATATTCAATTCAATTTAGTTAGATGTTTATATATTGAAAGTGAATCAAAACAAATTAAATAAAATTTTATATAATTTTTAGTTATTTATTTTTTTGAATATAACTGAACTTTTTTGAAAAAATTTAGACATTAAAATGATTTTTTTATTCATTTTAAATAATTAAATATTAATTTAAGGATAATTTTGAAAAATAATTGAAGTTTAGGTTTTTTGTTGAAAAATAAAGTATGGGATAAATTTGGACAACACACTAACTTTTTTAGTTATTAAGCAATAATAGAAACGACGCAGTTTTTATAACGCTGACAGATTTCATTGTCGCGGGCTGAATCGCAGAGAACATGGCGGAGGCAAGGGGGAGGAAGGGGAAAAAGGAGAAAATGAAGGCTTTAGGATGGAGGCTGATGTTGGTGGGTTCTCTTAGACTAGCCTCAGTATGGTTCGGTTTCTTCGACATTTGGGCTCTAAGGCTCGCCGTCTTCTCCAACACCACTAGTAAGTTTTCTCTGTTTTTACTTAAATCATCTCCATCAATTACGCAAAAAAAAATCTTAAAGTTCACATTCCTATGTTACTTATGTTTTATCCAATGAATTAAAAATGGTGACGGGTTAATATGATATTTGTTCATCAAAGATTCGATCTTTACGCATACCCCTTCTTGAAAATATCAAGAACTGAATATGGTTTTATATTTTGGATTTACCTTTTTGTCTTTCTCTTGAATTTGTTATTTGGTATTGATGAATGCTTTGCTTAAGTTGGAAGCTAGGTTTGAAAGAAGTAGTTTGGTAGGTTGAAGAGGTTGCGAGATTTAATGGTTTATATTTTATTTTTTTAGTGGAAGTTGTAAAGCCAAGATTGAGTGAATAGTAATTGATTTGGATACTATTATTCAATAACATTGACAATGTCGATCTCGGTTAATGGTGAAGGCCCAAATAAAAAATGGAATAATCTTTCCTAGGAAAATAATGAAGTGAGGTGAATTGGACAGGAAGATTGTGTATTTTGAATATGGTGGCCGAGAAAATTGGTATCTTGGTATTTGGTTTAATGGCAAAATAGCGACTGTGATTGCTAGGAAATTGACCTTGGATCAAATCTTGTTTAGACGTAAAATTATGGACAATAACAATGATAGAGAAAAACAATAATAATGAGACACAAAAATTACATGGTTCAGCATTTGGCCTATGTGCATAGAAAAAGAAGAAATATTTTACTAGACATCATTTAACACCTCTTGACTTGAAAACAAATTGCTTTGGATGGCCATGTAAATGGCAATTAAGCTACTTTATTAACAGTGATAAGCCACTGTGTGGATTTGCTTCCAAATGCTTGCCATGTGGTTATTCTTTTGCATTCATGTATGTAGATTGTGCTAGGCGTATAGGGAGCAACTGAGATCTCAAGATTCAGTAATTTAATGACTTGGATGTGTGGGTTTTAGTAAGGGCGAGACACCTATGAAACCCATAGATTGGTATACGCTGAGAACTTTAACTGAGGAAGTCAATTGATTAATAAGATAGCTTAGGTTAATGGTTAAGAAAGATATTGATTGTTACGAAATATAGCAGAGCAGCTGTTGACTGAGTTAGCTTGACACTATGTGGATTTATCTCCATGATTTGTGAGATAGTTCCCTTGGGTGCATGTATGAGAAGTGGTGTATTTCAAATGGAAGATTATGTTAGAAGTAAAGGGAGCAAGTCAAGGGTGGTTTTTAAAATTTTATCACTGCTCAATAATGGTCAACATCCTTACTTGTTGTGTGATTTTTGTGTACATCACCTCAGGAATATGCTTTTTTCACAATTGAATATTATGTTCAACGTCAATCCTGCACCCATCCTCACTTGATTATCTAAACATAGTGGTTAATATTATTCTGTTTTAGTTGCCTGGCTGTTAGTCAAATTTTAATAGATGTGCCTTCTACTATTACTTTGCTTTTAGGTGACTGGTTTTGCTTTACTTTTTCAGCCATTGACGAAACACTTCATAAATTATGATGCGTTATGACAGTTGGGAAAAGATAAATAAGATTATCTTTGTTGAAAATGAAAACTATGGTAGAATTTGATTTCAACAAAAAGCTTCTATTACAGATGCACTCTACAGTTGAGAAAATATAGAAAGAGTGGATAAAGAATGTCTACATGACAGATATGCACAATCTGGATCTATGGGAAACAAAAAATTTTCATTTATTCTAAATTCTGTAACACTAACAGCAGTATGCCTAGTTGAAGCATTGTTCTCTCTCTTCCCTTCTTTTCACCCATAACTGCACTACTGTAATTGTTTGGACTAGTTTTTTGCTTTTGGCTTCACATATGCAACTGCTTTGAATTTACAGAAAAACCTGGATGTTAGGGGGAGGGGAGGAGATCAAGACTGTATAAAGTCTAGCTCTAAAACAATAATCACTGATGAATTGCAAACCAGATGATGTGACTTTTTGGCCTGAAGTTTTGGATATTTCAAAGATGGTAGCAACTTAGCTTTCTTAATTAAGAAAACCTTTTTTTTTTTCAATTACAAATCAGATGATATGACTTTTTGGCCTGAAGTTTTGGATACTTCAAATATGGTAGAAATTTACCTCTGATTAAGAAAACCTTTTCTTTTTTCTCTTTTTTAAGAAAACTTACTTTCATTAGCAATGGCAATTTGACAATTTCTTGAACTTAGTTTTAATATGTTTTGAAATCAACCTGAAGATTTCTCTTCCATATGGATGCATTTTTCCCCTATCAGTGCTGAATTTTGACAAATAAAATCATATTGCCACAAAAAAAAGTGAAAAAAAAACTCACCCAAACAATGGTGTGTAATGATGCTAAATACAAAGGAAAGAAATGTAGATGCATCTTTTTTCTTCATGATTGAACTTTTCAATCTTTTTTGAAATGAAAATGATCCATTTTATTTGTGGTAATTGTCAATGATTCAGATTATTTCTTCATATTTTTTTTTAAAAATTCTCTCTCTTGTTTCCTTTGCTTTGCAGTGACCGAGGTTCATGGGAGGACATTTGGGGTTTGGACACTTTTGACTTGCACTCTTTGCTTTCTTTGTGCATTCAACCTTGATAACAAGCCACTTTATTTGGCTACCTTTTTATCTTTCATCTATGCTTTCAGGCACATCTTAACTGAATACCTAATATATCAAACAATGGCCATTGGAAATTTGACTACTGTGAGCGTCTTTGCAGGTAATTAAGTTTTGTGAGTTTGTATTTGTTTTACTTTTGTCACTGCTTTTTACAGTTTTCTGGATTAAAGTTACTATTCTTTTCCTTGTTCATCTTGTTAAAGTGTGTTACTCACTTGAGCTATGATTTTGAGTTAATTCGGGAAAAAATATGTAGTAAATAACGTGAAATTTGGTGTATTTGGTCTTCAATCGTAATATATTGTCCTTGAATTTTAAGTGTACTTGCTTTTTAATCCTCAGCCGCTTGGTGCTGCTGGCCGATTGGTAAGAGTTCTCAAAACAACTTCATTCATCAGGTTTTACATGAAACAATGGTTTAGTCCATAATATTTGACTTGAAATCTGTAGACCTGCATAATAGTATTGGAAATTCGACTACTGTGAGCATCTTTGCAGGTAATTAAGTTTTGTGCGTTTGTATTTGTATTACTTTTGTCACTGCTTTTTACAGTTTTTTGGATTAAAGTTACTATGCTTTTCCTCGTTCATCTTATTAAAGTGTGTTCCTGACTCGAGCTATGAATTTGAGTTAATTCAGGGAAAAAATGCAGTAAATACCCCGAAATTTGGTGTATTTGGTCTTTGATCGTAAAATATTGTCCTTGAATTTTAAGTGTACTTGCATCTTAATCCTCCTCAACCGCTTGGTGCTGCTGGCCGATTGGTAAGAGTTCTCAAAACAACTTCATTCATCAGGTTTTAAATGAAACAATGTTTTAGTCCATAATGTTTCACTTTTAATCTGTAGACCTGCATAATAGTAATAAATACGATATATGAACTAAGTAGTAACTGCTCAAGTTTACAGTAATTTTATTTAAGAACTCTGTTAGTAGTAAGACAATAGGACTGAAGTCCAAACTATTTTATGAAAGCTATTGAAAGTTTAGAATAATGTTTATTCAGTTTATATATTCTCAGGTACATCAATTGTTTGGATGCTGATTCAGTGGAATGCACATCAAAAGAGCCATGCCAAGCTTTCTTAACAATGGGATGACCTCCTTTCATGTTGATCACAAAGGATATTTTGTTTCTAATGTCTAACGTTCTGATTTAGATTTTGTTGTATTACATGCATTAAGAGATCAAGGTTCATCTTACAATCTTTGGGATGCTATCTGAACTGCTTGTTCAGTTTCGTTTTGAAGCTCGGTCTGTTGCAGGCAGTTTGTGTTTTCCCGGAAACTATGGTAAAAAAAACTTTTGAAAGTTGTAGATGATGAACAAGTGATTCAAACTTTTGGCAAAGCTTGGTGAGTTTCCTGGCTCGTCACTTAATTTTGATGTTGATGTTGATCTTTAGGAGATGAGCTTCAGTCAATTCTAATTAAGCCAAAACTTCCATACTAAGGTTATTAACGAGCCCTTAGACCATTTTCCTGCTTTTATGGTGCCAGTCTCTTTCTACGCTATGACGGAGTTTCCCATTCTAAGTTGAATAAAATGCAGAATTTTCTTATTACCTTTGGACTTGGATTGAAGTTATAATGAATGAGAAGTTGGGCCTCAGCCTTACATTTCCAAAGAAATTCAATTCGCTTGAGCCCGTGTGGGTAAATGCTCTAACCCTCTGAAAATTAGTGGAGAGAAAATTGATTGTTGTTATATCATTACCTCTTTTGCAACGTAGATTAGAGGTTTATGACACATGCAAAAAAAAAGAAAAAAGAGATGCACATTTTTATGTATTTTAATCAGCCTTTTACCCTCCACTCCGCATCTTATAGGGCAAATTTTTTTTTTTCTTTATTTCTTTTTTCATTTGTTTTTAGAAATGAAATTTTGTTTTTTTATATATTATAATTTTATGTATTATATATAATTATATTAATATACAACTATTTTATATTATTTAATTATATTATATTATTATAATTATATAGTTTATTTTATTATATATAATTTATATTATTATATTAAATATTATATTATATTATATTAATTTATTATTAATATTATTCAATGGATTTTGTATATTTTTTTGTGATTCATTTATTATATGGTGTAGGTTGATTAGTTTAAATATACATGTTCATTTATTGTACATTGTACATTCATTTTTTGTAAATTATAAATTTAATTTTTTGTAAGTTAAAAGTTTATTTGGTATAAATTGTAAATTCATTATTAGTAAACTGTAGATTCATTTTTAGTAAATTGTAACTTCATTTTTTTGTAAATTGTAGGTTTATTTTGATATAAACTTTAAATTCGTTATTAATAAATTGTATATTCATTTTTTGTAAACTATATGTTCATTTAGTATAAACTGTAGATTTATGTTTTTATAAATTGAAAGTTCTTTTTTTTTTTTTGGGTAAACTATAGGTTCATTTTTTCTTAGTAAATTGTATGTTCATTTTGCTATAAATTATAAATTTATTATCAGTAAATTATAGGTTTATTTTTTGTAAACTGTAGATTTATTTTGGTATAAACTGTAGATTCAATTTTTGTAAATTATAGGTTTTTTTTGATAAACTGTAGGTTCATTTTGCTATATATTGTAGATTTATTATCAGTAAATTGTAGATTTATTTTCTGTAAACTGCAGATTCATTATCAGTATACTGTAGATTCAATTTTTTTTTTTTGTAAACTGTAGATTGTATGATGATTTTTTTTAATTAAATATTTTGATATTTTGAATTTTTTATAATATTAAAATTGATAAACCTACAATTTATACTAATTTTTTTATGAAAAAAAATAAGTCTACTTTTTCTAAACATGTGAAATAATAATAACAATGTCAATGTAATTAAAAATAAAAAAAGATATATATATATATATAAAGTAAAAAAGGAAGTTTGTTAAAAAAAAAAAAAGAAACAAAGTAATAATTATGAAAGAGATAAATTTTTTTGTTTTTATCGCCACACATGTTTTGGACACTGGATTATAAAACATTATGGACAAAAATTCATGATATAATTTATTGAAACTTGGGTGATGAAAAATAAAGAGAATGATTTTATAGTTTCTTTTTGTTTGTTTGTTTCTTTTTGTGCATATATATATATATAATTGAATTATAATTTTATCCTTATAAATTTAAAATCTCAATAAAGAAATTGCGAGGATATACGTATTTTTAAAAAAATTATCCTATTTTCATTTCACTATTACCTTATCTGGTGAGTCCAGGGAATTAAATTTCATCTCGTTATCTCCCCTTTGATTTTTTCTTTACCTTTCCCAAATATAAGAAAAATATATTTCTTCCTCACTTTTCTCCTCCTTCCCCATCATTTTCTCTCATTCTCACCCAAGGCACACAAATTCCAAATTTTTTTTGGGGTAAATGGTTGCAAGCTTCTCAGCTTAGCGCTATACTAATCTGCTCCTGCAAACCTGCAATACTAGGAAGCAGAGAAGAAAAAAGAAAAGCTTATTTACAAAAATAATACACATTAGGGTGTCTGGTTATCCAGCTTCTACAGTGTTCATGACCAGTTTTAATACATTTATCTAGGAATTAAATTGACTTTGAGCATTCAAAAACACAAGCATAAATATATATGTACAATTGCATGGCTACAGGAAAACTCTAAAAATGTGAAACGACTTTAAATCACTAATCTCTAAGGGGGGTAGAACCTATAACATGATCATCACAAATGTGTCACTTGGCTGCATGGATCGCTTCCTTTGATTCCGTCTCATTTTCTCTAGTTAACTACTTAAAACAGCCTCATCTCCTCTTATCTTCTAGGTAGGATTAGGACATGAGCTAGTCAAAGGACCTGTATCCTTGCTAATTTTCTTCTCTTTCATTTGCATAGTCACTTGATTCAATTGTCACTTTAATCTTTCTGAAACCTCCAATCTTGAATTTGGTGCTTAGAGTTCGGGTCTTGTGCACCACAGAACTTGAAGCGTCATCACCCTTGTAATGTTGCTCTCTTGCCTCTTGAGAACTCCTCTTCCCTTCACTGTGTGCTTCATCATTTATTGAATTTGCATCTTCAAGTCGATTGCTCTTCTCTTCGCTTTCTTGCTCTTCACTTCCCACATCCCTCTCCCTATCGTCTACATCTATGAGATCTTCTACCTCAGATTCTTCCTCTTCTGCTCTCTCTTGATCATGTTCATCAATCTCATCTTCTCCGCCACCAACATCTTCAGGTTTAATCTCTTCAATCTCTTCTTCCAATTCTGCTTTATCTCCTTGGCTTTCACCCTCCAAAGGATAGAGATCTTTCCTCCCAAGTTTTACAGTTTCATACGAACTTCGCTCTTTTTCCAATATTTTTCCGTTTTTATCCTCATTTGCCTTTTTCTTATCATCATAGGAATGCTTGAACTGGTTAAGTACCCAGAAGCAAACGGCAAGTAACAGACATATTTGAAGAAAATGCTTCACTTTAAAGCCTTTTGACCTCTGGTTTCTACTAGAGGATTGCTTCAACATACTCAACTTCTAAATTGGATATACGTTCTTAAATTATCTGCAGCAATTGGTTGTTCCAATCTGTGAGTGGGAACACAAAACAGAGCAAAATAATTAGAAAGAAATGACCACCACAAAGCAGCCCTATATACTCTAAACTTGATGTTTAACCTAGGCAAAATTCATGTTCATTTAGACGCAAAATGAAAAAAACAGAACACCTATTGCACACAGTCAATACCATTTAGCATCCATTACAATGCTAGAACAAGTTAGGAAAAGAATAAGACAAACACCAACTTATTCGACCCCTCAGTTGGCAAGTGGCAACCATGGCTTGTCTTTGGCAATTATTCAATACAATAATCATCATGATTCAGAAGGACAATAATTTTGAGATGTTGTCCTATTTTGTATTGGTTTATCCTGCCAAAAGAAAATTACACAAAAATACCAAGCAAAAAATATGGAGCTCTCTTTGGCCAGGTGAGATTAAATATTTAACTAACAACTGAATATTAAAGAGGACATAATAAAAGGTACAAAAATTCCCTTGGTTGCTAAATCAAAACCTCAAATTCTATACACTTATTGTAAAGTTCAGTGGTATTTTGTAGCTCAATTCCATACAAGAATCAATAAACAACGGAAGAAATTATGCTGCAGCTGGAAGCAAGGGAAAGCTATTGTCTTCTCATGCACAAAAATTAATAAAAAACCCATTCCCAGGTTAATACATAAATAAACGGATAATGTACACAAACCATAATTGGAAAAAGGCAAAACACACGAGACTAAAAATGAAACTAAGACTCCATGTGATGAATAGATAAAGAAGTCCGAACAAACAGCATTATTTAACAAAGAAACCATATTTATTGCAAGAAACAGGTAATACATAAAAGGAGAGAAAGGGTACCGGGTGAAAGAAAAAGCTGAGCTGCAGATCCGTGAATATGAAATGAAATAGCGTAAAAATTTAATCTTTAAGCTTTTTGATGAAATGGGTACGTGAGTTTTTGTAGTATACAATGAAGAAACTAAAGAAAAATTAGTGTAGATGTTTGTGCAGCTTGTGCTCCAATGAAATGGCTAACAGAAGAGAGGAGGGGGAAAACCACCTAGCTGAGAAGAGAAGAGAAGAGGTGGTTAAGGTGTGTGACCATTGTTTCTCTCTCCCTCTCTCTCTCTTCGTTCCTGTGCGAGGTAAGAATGTGAGACTAGGTCCAAAAACCCCACCACAAGAGAGTGAGCGTACGCGAGCCTAGAACACAGAAATGTCGGCATTCATTTCTGTACGGCTTCCCATGGATTTAATGGCTTATTTTGCTCAAACGACATCGTTGTCTGCAAACAATGTTACATAAACTGTGCTATGCAAGCAAGTGGTAAATTAACATTGTGGAATCTATTCCCTACTTTTCCTCTTTGCTAAATATTATTATATAATTTATTTATTAGTAAAATTTTATTTTGTAGTATAATATTATTTACAAAATAATATTATTCATCTGATTTGATATAAGATTTTATATATTATTTTAATTAATTATGTGTCTAAAATTTAGATATATAATTTTTCATTCTAAATGCAAAATTTATTCATATATATATATAAATATATAATAAAAAATGAATAAATCATATATTTAGAGTGAATAAATTATATACCTATATATAATTAATTGAAATAATATATAAAATTTAATATTATGTCAGATAAATATAAGAGAATTACAAATCTTATATCATTTTGTTAATAACATTATATTATAAGGTAGAGTTATGGTAATAAATAAATCACAAAACCATATTTATAAAAAAAAACTACATAATAAATTTTGTACTTTCCCATTAACCTATACTTAGGCGATAGACATGGCTACATTAAATTAATATGTTTGTACATTAATCAAATAAATTGTTTTAGTGGACCATATGAATTTAGTGGAAGACTTTGTTATAACGATAATGCCAAATTCCATGTTCAGCTTTTAAATGAAAAAGAATTTCCTTGTGCACTTTCATTAGCAACTCATTTCTATGTTCTTTTTATTAATGGCCGTTAGAATTGGTATAATGGCTCTTAAGGCTAAGGGAATATGGTGCTATATAAAGATGAGAAGCAGTTGGATTTAGTGATTTAGAATTTCGACATAAAGATTCATCCCCAAAATGGTTCCAAAAAAAAAAAAAGAGATAGAAGATGATGATGCCCACATGCTTATGTTGTGCCACTTATAATTACATTCCAAAAGAACATTCATAAAATAGAATAATTTCATACTATTTGACTTTGTGTGGCAGCATGTACTGATTTGGATGGTTTCTGCTTCAATTTTGTCATAAATAAGAGTCAGCGTTGTTCATTTCAAAATCCAATCATCCTCTTGATTTGATGAATCTTGAGATGCCCTTCCCTTTAGCTTCTTTAGCATTGTTTCATCCCTTGATACAGAACAACATCATATATATATATATATATATATATATATACACACACATTTGATTTGCATACAGAAAAAAGGTGTGGAGTAGAAAATAGACACAAGAGGAGAAAAGCCAAAGGATCACATGATTTTGATTGCAGGAGGAGGTTGGGAACTTGGTAGAAAATGAGCAGTGGGGGTGCAAGGAATTGGCCAGCATTAAATTGCCATTGCCACTATGAGCACTGATCCTTCTTCCTGTGTCTTTTCAGAGACTACAATAAATGAGTGTAATTATTGCCTACCACCCAGACCCAGCCCAGTGTCCACCTATAAGACCTACAATCTCAACTGCAAAGTCCGCGCCTGCCCTGTCCCATTCTGCACAATGCTCCGGAGTTCTCTTGAAAATTTTTTTGCATGATATACCATTTCTTATCAAATTCTTGTACATGAGTACGTATGAAACTTCGTTGGCGAGTTGTGGCTCTGAAAAATTAATAAGAAGAAGACTACTTAAAATTCTCTCTTTCTTTTGACGGACCTGTACAATTGAATTTCTTATTATTATCAAACATTAATGATCTGCTCTCTGTCATTTTTGTCTATAGTTACGTTAGCAGAATGATATTTGTTTGGTATATTGTGATTAGATGTTTTTATAGAAGACACGACAGATTAATTACAAAATTAATTGTTAGAAGAGAAAAAGAGATTATAAACCTCCATTAAAGAGAGCTTTGACTTTAATGAGGATTGAATGATAGTCACTAATAGTTTTTAAAGATTACAAGCTGGCAAATAATGGTAAGGAATGTGTTAGCACAGAATTATTTGACATGCAAAGTGGATTAATGTTAATTTATCTGTAATGGTATCCTAATTAACATTAGGTTTTCATTGATCATTAATTAGTGGTCGTAAAATTCCACTTTTGCATTATTCATTAGGAGGAGGATATCATATAAGACATGTGTGATAGGGACTCATAACAAGAATTTTCCGAGAAAGAGCATGCAGGCAGCAGGAGGGTCGGTTTTCTACAGAATTCCAAAATCGCATTAATAATTAATGATAGGATCACATGAATCCAAAGTAGGCTCGTAGCAACATGATGATGTTCATCTTCTGATATTGGGTTTAGGGATTCTTGTGTTGCTATTTATGCCTTCGAGGTGGGCAGGCTTTGTGGTGCATGTATATATATCGTGTAAGATACGAAAACGGACCTTTCCTGACATACATATATCCTTCTTTCTTTCTTTCTTTATCTATACTCACATTCAAAAACCTTCATGTCGTCATCCACCATCCATTTTTTACATCCCACATACAAGAAAAGAAATATTTATGAAAACCCACTGAATTAATTCCATGTTCCTCTCTTTCTGGTTTAGTTATGAAGCAGGAAAATCAAGAAAGTAGAAATAGTAATCTCATAAATAAACCACCACCTCTGCAATTCGAAGGATATAGAATTTGCACAGAAAAGAAGAAGGTTTTATAACAGGCACATCAAACAAAAAAAGGAGAAGATTTAACAAAAAAGAAAACTCTTCAAAACCATATTTCCATCAAGTTAAAGGAGCGTCGAGGACAGGGAGAGTAGCGGGGATTGTATAGAATTCACATTTCAAAAAGGTGATTTATTTTTTGCCTTGGCAGAACAGATATGTTATTTCCTATCAATCAAGGATTGAAAATAAGGTTACCACACTTGCATTTCCAGCTCATGGGCTTGTAATTGGAGAGATCATCACCTCTAGAATATGCAGTACCGGAAATTGCACTAGACAAATGACCTCTCCTATGGTTAATATGAACTCGTGCAGTTACTGGGACTTGAACTGCCTCACAATGACCACAAGAGCGGCACCTCCTCTCACACCTTGGTGGTGTTGAACCTATTACCTCAGTTCTCATCCACACCTTCTCTTCCTGCTCTTTTACCTGTTTTGTAATTATTTCAACTTTAATAATTGGTGTTATACTAGAAGCTCAAGGGTAGAACAAGAACCTATAATTTATATGATCTCTTACCTGGGCAGACTCTAAAATCTTCACAACTGCTCGTCCTGAAACAAAAAGAAAGTGGCCATAATATTTAAATTCTAGATTTGCCTTTTCTTGAGCTAGTTTCTTGAAATTTAAAATGGGATGCACGTAAGTGCTTACCTTCAGCTACAAATCTCATAAGGATGGAGCATGAAAGCAAGAGAAGCAGCAAGGAAATGATTAAGTGTTTATTTCTGTTGTTGCAGGAGCAAAACTGAGCACTGCCCATCACCTCAGCGAGAAAGGACGTCGTTGGAGTGCAGAACGCTTCAGAATTAGGAGATAAAAAAGGAAGATTAATGAGCAGAGATGTAAAATTAATAAAGAAGTTTGAGAATTGAATGAGTTGTGGTCGTGGCAGTACAGAATATGGAAGTGAATCTGAAATCCTGAAAAGTATAGCAAGAAAAGGTTCAGCCTTTGATTGCCACCTCTACAATGCCAAAAAAATGACTGTTCTCGACCTTTTTCTCTGTCTTGGTGAAAGATTGAACGTGCAAGGCAAAAAGAGTATTGCAGGCAGTGGAGGACCTCAACCTCGGTTCCTGGGCCAGCAGAGAATCAAGGTAGCAGAACCAATCAGTACCACAAAAAAAATGAAAAACAAATAGAAGTCTCATTTCTGCCATGAGAGTATACTGTACTATACTCTTCAACCACAACGTAACAGAACAGAAGCAGAGAGCAACACAGAACACAAAAGAACAAGAAAAGAGAAAAGTTATGGAGTAGTGAGAAATATGATCAATCAGCAAAACAAGACAAACACAGCGACAAAAACCCGATACCAAAATAAATACCGAATGATAAAAGAGGCGAAGTTGGTTTCTGCTTTTCTTTCTCAAGGAAAAGAGAGACGCAAGAGTACATGGGTTATTAGTTTCCTGTTTTATGGTTTTGTAATTCATTTCTTGGCTTTCATTTTGTCCACCTCACCTCACCTCAAGTTTCTTAGTTCAAATTGACACGTCAAAGTCCTATTCGGCCGTGTCTTGGAAAGAGCATGAATATATAGTTCCCAAGGAGGATCCTGCTACTTGAGAGGGTAGGCCGGTAGTATGGACTGGCTATGGAGTTTGTTTGAGGAACCATGTTTAGGAACTGAGTATGGTGGGTGGGTAATGGTGGTGTGGGTTTTTACCTGCAGCTTCACACCCTTAGGGAAGAGAGCCGCAAACGGTTTGATTCGTACTATCTCGTAAGGTGTCAAACTACCATGGATTTTTCACCTTCGTGCAAAGAACAGAGATTAACGGCACATTGTGTGTCATATGTGCTGTTATAGGCTTATTGGCCTTACCACCATTTATATTAATGTAGAATAGGACGGTTGTAATTTAATATATTAATAACATAAAATAAAGTATTTATATAGAATATATAAATGAATTCTATTATATCATAATTTAATTTAATAATAATTTTTATCTAATTTAACTGTATTTCATATTATTTAATTTAATAATAAATAATAATTTTTTATCTAATTCAATAATAAATTATTAATTACGACATCAGTGTAATAATGTGAATGACACTTTAAATTTTATCAAAATATATAATATAATAAATAATATTTTTAAAATAAATAAATAAATATATAAAATCATTTTTTAATTTTATTTTATAATATTTTTTAACAATTCTTTAGTTTTATTTTTAATTAAGTAATTTTATAAAAATTATATTGCTTATATATTAAATTGTTAGTTTAATAAATATTAAATTTTTATTTTCAATAAACTAATTGTTGATAAATGACAAGTGTTTATTTAAAATTGAACTTAAAATTAAAAATAATTATATACATTGACTGATTAATCATGACATGAATGTTATATACTGCGAAACTCTGTTTGAAATGATAAAACTAAATTATATTTTGATTATAATTTAATTTGACTATTAATATAAATTAATTTAACTAATAAGTTTTATTTGGTAAACTAGATTATTTGAAAAAAAAAACTATCTTATAATCTTCTCAAAAAAAAAAAAAGCTAGTAAAATTAGTATCCAATTAAAAAGTCATTAGATGATAATTTTTTTTCTATTTTACCCTCATTATATGTTATTATACATTTTTCAGCTACATTTTAGATTATGTTTATTCAACGCTTTTACATTAGTGAGCTAAATTTTTAACAATAATAAAATTATTGAATAGTAATTAGATTATCAATTAGTTTTTTCAAACGGAGCCTAAGTCTCTACCTTAAAAATTATCTATTTAATTTTTTATTTTTTATAATTCATAAAAAGACAAATCATTCACAATAATCAAAAAATTTTGCAAAAGAAAGAATCCAATACAAATGGCTTTGGAATACAGGAGTGGCAACTTATATTGGACTAACTCAGACTTGAACAATGTTATAAAGAAGTTTTATGGTGCATGCTTAATTGATTTGGTTCCCATCGGCCAGAAAAGGACCAGAATTTGGATTTATCAAAGAGCATTCTGGGCGCGGCGGCAGGGAGTAGGAAGCGCCAGAAACAAGGACCAAGCGGCATCGCACTAAATAATAACTGTCCTCAGCTCAGATGCATATGCGAAAAGAAAACCGGGTTTTGAACGGCCGTTTGAAAGGGAACTGGGTTGGGTCCAATTGGGCTCGATCAGCTGAAACAACACGCTGGTTCATTTATATAAGAATGGGTTGGGACCAGGGACTGCAGCCGCAGAAAAATGGGTTCATTTATGCGTAGACTTTTGATCACAAATATTTGTAAATGCAATACCCACTAATAATTTTTCTATATAATATACAAGAACTGATTGTCTTATTTTTTTTTTTTTAACTTTTGCGAGTCAGGAATTGGAAAATTGAATTGTACAAATAATTAACAAGTGCTATGAATTTTGATTTATTTATTTTTTGAATACAACATGAATTTGTGCAAATGCCATTGCCAAAAAAAAGAATTAATCCGATCTCCTTCTGCTCCTATTCCGGTTAAACAAAGAACCTTGGAACTTTTTATCTCACCATGAGGTCACCTGGATTCTGTGGCTTCAGGAAAGGACCATTGACAAAAGCACTGTTGAAAAATTTATACTAACACAGCCAATTTGCAACTTTTATAGAACAAAGTTGTCAATCATATGTTGCACCACGTCAGCCCCTTTAGAATTTATACAGTACTGTTTTACCTGAACATGGAGGAGAAATTCGAGAAACAAAAATAAAAATCAGAACAGTATATCCCAAAACAATTACATTTCTTTGCAGAGACATAAGCAAATTAAGGAGAGCAATGTTAGAGGAATTCCGCCAAATTATAGACGAAAAGATGAGTCTTACCACAATGGTACTGTGTCCAAAAAATCTCTGAGAGCATCCATTGAATTTAACATCAACCCGTTTCCAACTCACTTTAGTCAAAGCTTGGATCATTTCTTCTGCAGGCATTGCAAAATAATATGAAGATTGATAAATAGTTGTAGCAATAAGCATAATTCTTGATAAGAAGTGGTTTTAAATTAGTTTGAATAGCAACTAAGTAGCAGACCTTCCATATCAATTGACTTCCATCCATCAACTTCAGCATCTGAAGGGGCAACTGCTTGGTGGCTAGAAGTGTTTGATGTTTCCGGATGTACTATATGTTTATATTTCTTATCTCTTGAAAGATGTCGTCTCTGAATAGAGGAAAAACATTCAGATAAATCACAAGATGAATGTCAAGATATAGTTGAAGGTTCTTCAAGATGGAAAAGCACCTTTGGAAGTTCATTCCGGCGCCGTAAAGATGATGTGCTCCATCCCACAAGGTCTATTAGGAGTTAAGTTCTTCATGACAGTAAGTAAAATTATAAGGAATCTTTTCAGTGCTTATAAGGCCAGGTTCTTATACAATATCCAAGCATGGTAAACTTGTGTAGATTGTGCAAATAATCACCATTTCTTTTTATCTAATTAGGCATTCAGGAAAAAAAAAATTACAGTGAATAAGTATCACTAGAGAAATAGGATACCGTCAAAACGTGTATTTGCATAGGCAACATGATGCTTGAAGGACTGCAAAGCAGACCTGCATAGAAAAGAAAAGTTACAAAGGTAATTTCCTGGAACATTTGTGAACAGAATAAATATCCAAGTTTCAAAGACAATATAAATGAGTTAAATGCAACTCACATAAATTTAAGATCTTCATAGTCGCGAACCATTTGAAGAAGAAGAGGAGGTTTTCCATTCTCGCCATCAGTCAAGAACAGATGTTTTCCAGATCTACCAAAAATCCCTGAGATCTGAGCGGCCATTTTTTCCAGAGTGTAAAAGCCACAGAACAAGGGGACCTGAAAATACAAGTCCCACATTTCCATAACAGGATTTCTATACAAATTCTGCTCATAAAGAATTACTTTTTCTTGCTAGGATAATCAGTACACTCTAAGCTAAATAGTAAATTATTTAATCACCAGAACATCCCTCAGAAAGTAACAGTCTACTCATGAACTATTGTCAAATAACCATAAGAACAATCCAATTTAGAATTTTGTCCATACCATTCCACACGGACATCCAAAAGAAACCAATTTCTAACCAAAGGCATCAAATAGAAACTCTTCGCTCTGAAAAGAATAAATGAGTTACCTGTTTATGCCACCTTGAACCAAGATGTGGAGTAGCAAAAGTTATGAAATTTACAGGCTCCAGTCCAGCAATTCTGCTTTTCAGTTTCTCCCCCACATCAGTATCACCATTTACATCACTTTTACCATTTTCTTGAGAAAGTTCTTGTGGAAGATCTTGTCCATAGAGCTTAGCAATAGCATATCTTGCTACTAGCCCACCTAAAGAGTGGCCTATGAATGAAATCTTCTTAAGAGAAGGATGGCGTTCTATCACTGATTTAACCTGAAAGAAAGGATATACTCTCAATGTTGCTATCTTGGAGAGATAAATTCAAATGAGAGGCATATAAACTGAAAGACAGTGTATAATCTTATGTTGCTATCTTGAAGAGACAAATTCAAATGAGAGCAACAGTTTTTATGCATTGATGCCATGCAATATTAGTGTACCCAAAATTGAAACAGCAGATATCGCATTTAAGAACAAGTATTTTTTTACAGACGAAGTGTGTTAAAGAAACACAGCAACTGCATTTTGGAAGTAAAGGAAGTTGCTGAATGATGAAGGCATAATGTACCTCTTCTGCCAATCTCTCTCCCATTACATCAACACCATCAAATGTCAACTTATCTTGATTAGCTTTGCTGCCTGCGTGAAAATTAATTGCATGCGTTTTATTTCACGGTAAAGTCAAAGCTTGTATTACCAAAGTATGCCATGAAAGGTATATACAAGAACTTCACAAATTATTAGTATCCATTCGTAGGCAAGAAATATTTTGAATGACAAAAAAATAAAAGAGATCAGCTTCTATGTTTCTGGGTTCTCAACAAATTGACCAGTAATGGAAGTTCTATTGGCCTTAATGGAAGAAAAACTTCTTAAAATCTCAAAGAATCAAAATTTCATGCCCCGGATTATGGTTGAGATGCAAGAATTGTTTTTTTTTTTTTTTTTTTTTTGAGAGTAACAAATTACGGGTTTTAGCTGTATTGTAATCTTTGAACTTGTAACTTATGCCCAGATTTTCTCTAGAATTCAGAGCATTTAAAAGAAAAGAGTGAAGATAATCCATCTAATTTGTTTATTGATTTTCGATCATAATTAATGTGCCATACTTGTATGTGTCAGTTATGTAAATGATGCAACATTGCATTATAGTTCATTAGTCATATGTATCTGGTTTATATTGTCATCGATTGAAGCATACTCACTTAAATGTTTACATGATCCGAACTAAAACAAAACAAATCAAAGTAATTAAACTCCAAACAGGGAATTAGAAGACGCAGCTACTGACGAGGAACAGTGTGCATTAGTGTGAATCACCAAAATAAAGATCATAAAAGTACAGAAAAATTAACCATTACTAGAAGAACAGAAGAGGACAGAAATGATCAATGAAACTCACAGTGAACAACAACATCTCGGGGATACTGCTTCAACATCTGCTTAGCCGTGTATTTCCAATCCGCAGCGCTGCACATAATTATTTGAGTATTAATGGAAATTCAAATACAACAGTGGCCATTGACTAATACAACAAGAAAGAACAAATAAAAACTGAATCTTGAAGCGATGATTCAGAGGAATGGAGTAACTAATCCGCATTTATTATCACCTGCCAATGATGCCGTTGACCATAACAACAAGGTGATGCTGCTGATTGGGAGCAGGCTCTCCTTGGATTGTTTCGACTACTGCATCAAAGTTGCCCTCCTCATCCTCATCTATCCTCATGCATCCGATGTTTGGCAAATACCAAGATTTCCTTCTCAAATTTTTTTTCTTCCTTTTGTCATCACTAGTAACCTTAATCTTGTTAACTTTGTCGTTCATATCCATCTCAGTCTTCTTCTCCATCTCTAATCTTCCATTACTAGTAGTAACATCATCACCATTCACGGTTGCAGAACTAACAACACCTTCCATGGCCAAGAAATTCAAATCACAGAGAATGCAATAATGCGTGTGCTTGATTTTTGGGTTGGGTATTAATGCTATGATTAGAATACTAATAAAATATAGTTTAGATTTTCAGCGGTCAAAGAATGTGTCCCCATAAGGTTGATGCTTGGAAATTAAGCGCCTCCCTCTCAAAATTGGCAGGTTTGAGCAGTTTGGTTAATAAGCAAGAAGAAAATGCGTCCCATATACTGGCCACCGGCTATGATTCCTTAGGTCCTTCCTTTGACCACCACTAAGATTTTGTTACATCTGCCCTTGGAGTTTGTTATAATTACGAGTTTGTTGCCCAAATGTGTTGCGGTGTTTCTAGAATAGAGAAGTAAATGTGTAAATTGAAGTCTGATTTTTGGAACAAGTCTGTTCTCCGTCTTATAGTTGACTTCTAAGACAAGATTCTAGAAAGAGATCACCGCATATTAGCACTCTTTTATTTTTTTTTTTCTTTTCTTACAATTATTTGCCCTTGCGCATGCGCCATAAGTGATGCTTTAATGAATTTTTTTTGGGTAGTTAAGTAGGTTGTCTCATGTTTTTATTTTTAAAACCAGTTAATTTAGCTTATTTATATTTAGCATAATAAGTTTATAAAAAATTACTTTTTAAAATAGATTCAAATTTATTATCATATAAAACAAATACTATTTTGCATTAAAATTAATATTTATTCAATATTATAAGAGAAATATTAAATGGATCCATTTGATTTGAGTCAATAGTTCTTTTATTTTTATATTTTTCGAGCGTTAAGTACAGCAATGTTGCACTTTTAATTTGCTCCTAAGGGGTTTATTTAAATTAGCTCAAATATAATAGGAATTAATAATAGTTATACAAATAATTTATTTTTCATTTCATAAAAAGTAATAATAATAATCAGAAGAAGAAGAAGTTTATTTAGTCCTTTCAATCAACCAAAGCTCTCAAATTATAGATGATACGAGTGTTTTTGAAATAAGATTGATCAATAACTAATGTTTTAATTTAGTAGTAGGGCAAGATTATTTAGAAGTCAGTAACATAATTTAAATTTTATAAATATAATTTGTCTTTTTTAATAATAATAAAATTAAATCAATTAACTAATCAATTAGCTGATTAATTTTTTAATTGACCGATTCAATCAATTGAATATAAATAATTCAAAAACAAAGAAATATAAAAAAAAATATTATTAAAACAGCTATAGAAAATAAAAAATATTTAAAAAATATAAATATATTTAAAATATTTAAAATAAAAGAAATAATTTTAAAAATCGATCTAAAATTAATAATATTATTGATCTTATCGCTCAATTGAGTGTAATTTTCAAAACACTAGATGCTTCTACATTATTAGAGTGTTGTTTAGATTCGTAGAAAAGTCCTTTTTTTTTTTTTTGTCAATGCAAAGAAATTTCATTCCACTAAAAAGGGTCAAACATTACAAACCAAGCTATTGACAACTTCAATGGGAGAATTTGCAAACTGCCTTTAATAAGCTCCTTAGCAAGCCAAATGGCTGGTTTGTTGTTTTGTTCGGAGACATAAATTACAGCAACTAAAGAAAGCAAAGAGAGTTTTGATTTTGCTTGAGATATAACCTCAACGATATCCCAAGGAATCGCATCAGTAGAAGAACACAGAAAGGTCCACTATATACTTGCTGTCAAAAAACGGAACAAATTAATCTGCGAAGCGAACTGCAACGGTAATAAAAGTGCTGAAACTTGAGTCTGACCTTTAGGTTTAGTTAACACATCCACCTTTCTAAACATAACTTCCTCTTTTCCAAGCTTTCCGCACGCCAGAATTTGGAACAGAAGGTTTTCGGGAGGAGGAAGCAAAACATGATAAATAATAGCAGAGCGCTCAACACTGATTTTATCATAACCTCCTGTAGATAGAAAGGTTTGACTCCAATTAGATGTTTTCTTCCTGACATGATCAAGAATATATTGAAAAGTATTACATTTACTGATTCCCCAAATATACGGAATAGTTTGATGATAAAGTGTTTAAGAATCAATACAATTAGTATTAAAGGAATCGTGTGTCTAAATTCCGATACATAAAGTTGGTGCTATGAAATTCACAATCACTTGAAAGTGTTGAGCCAACTTTTGCAGAAATGACTACAAAATCAAAACATTTAGAAATGTACGCTTCGATGACATTAAAATTTAACGTAATGCCATTACATATATTAAGTTTCTAGTATTTGATTATTTCTCTCATATTTAACTGCTTACTGTTAAATATAATAATTATTATATTGTTTAAAAATGCCTTACCCCCACTTTCCCTCAAAGTTACATTTTGACTTATATGGCATACTGAAATAAGAAGTTATTTTTTTTTTCTTTTTAAATATCTTTGATTGAACTAAAATTCGATCGAGCATAATTAAATAAATTAAACTAAATTTATGAAATAAAAAAAGAATTACATTGAAATAATTCAGAATTTCAATTTTAGTGTTCAACATGCCAATACCTTTGCACTATTCCACATGTATATGTAGCTGCTATGCTCCAGTAAACTACACTAAAGTTTTTTTAAAGAAAAATAGAGATTATTTTTGTTAATTAGTTATATAGTGGAATTCAGGTATTATACCTTAAATTATTATCATTACATTAAAAAATTTTAGAATAATTTACAAATATCAAAATTAGAAAATTGGATGCCAATGTTAAAGTGTTATAATTGTTTGGCTTATATATATATATATATATTTGCAAGGTTAATATTATACTATCCATTAGAAATCAAGTCATCATTTAATATCATACCAACATATATAAATTTTACTCCAATCTTGACGCATTTTTTGCTGTTAAATTATATGTATATATATATTTTGTAGTGAGGAGTTAAGAAAATTTATGAATATAAAAAATTAATTTTTTTAATTTTTAAAAGTAAAAAGAAGAGAGAGATAATAAGAAAAGTTATTAAATACTTTATCCGTTCATAATATTTGTATACACATAGATCAATAAAATAATTAATTAAAAATAATTTTCATTAATATGAACTAATATACTCTTAATTTGTTTTAATTAAAACTCTACCATTAAGAGAAAAAGGAAAGAAAGAGAAGAGTGATAGAAGGTAAGTTTAGAAGAAAAATTAATTAATATTTTTTTAATGTTATAAAATGACAAATATTTTAAAATTAAAATACTTTTAATAGAGAAAAAGGAAAGAAATAAAAAAAGTGATAAAATTAAGTTTAGAAAAAACTAATTAATATTTTTTTGATATTGTAAAATGACAAATATTTTAAAATAAAAATATTTTTAAAAAATAATAGATATTTTGAAATTGAAAGATTACTCATCGTCCATGACTATGTGGAAGTGGAAGCAGTTGCGACAATTTGGTGAGGAATCATAGAGCATATTAGGTGGCAGTGGCGGTAAGTGGGCAACAAGTGGCTAACCGTCATCAGCGGATGAGCCGGAGCAAGGTTTAAGTAATGAGGGCAGAGCTCTAAAGGCAGATAGGCTGAATTGGCACATGCTCCTCCATTTTCCACTACACGAATAAAGCCTGAATTTTTATTCCAAATTTCCCTGCTTTTTCTACCATCCCTCCCAGAATCAATGCTTCTCTTTGTTTTTTTTTAAAAAAAAAATTCTGCATTTTTCTTTTTGGATTTTTTTCCCTGAAGAATCAGCTTTGGTGCCAAATCAACTGCACCTGGTATTGTCTTCATTCTTTTTTTTTAAAAAAAATAAAATAAATTTAGTTTCCAATTGAATTTTTGGATATTGGGCCTTTCAAACATGAAACTTTCAGCATTGATGTTTCCCTGGTTTTACTTTATTCCTTCTCTGTTGTTGTGTGCGAGTGGATATTGGATTACGGCCTGTGATAAAAGAAGAAAAGAAAAAAACTATACAAGTAATTGGATATTCGATGCCTTTGCATCCAATGTTGTTTCACAATCTGTTTCTTGTCTATGGCCTTTGCTTTCTATTGATTAATGTTGATGTTTTGAGAAGAGGATGAAAAGCAATGTCAGACAACTCATCCATGTAGTGTTTGTTAAACTCAATGCACCCATTTATATTGTTTGTTAGTCCCTGGTAATATTAGGCATTTCCTTTTTATTGTAACCCCTGCAAACCTAATCCCTGACATATTATCAGAAGGGTACATACCAATTGTTTTTATTGGTTCCTATTGTTGGTAGTTGATAATTAAATATTTAATAAAATTATTATTACTGGTAGCTGTTTATATATATAATTATCAATAAAGATATAAAATTTAAATACATAAATAAACAAATAAGTATATTTTTATTTTTTAAAATTTTCAAAATAAATAACATATATAATCATTCATTAAATCATAAATTATGCTTTTTATATAATAGTGATTTCATTAAATAATTAAATGATATATTAATCATAAGTAATGATAATAAATTTTAAATAATAAAAAAATAATTTATTATTATTA
Organism: Omphalea diandra; assembly: GCA_949677035.1. Classification (NCBI taxonomy): domain Eukaryota; kingdom Viridiplantae; phylum Streptophyta; class Magnoliopsida; order Malpighiales; family Euphorbiaceae; genus Omphalea; species Omphalea diandra. The sequence continues at coordinate 1,335 of CATIWR010301394.1, read as the reverse complement.
AATAAACAATATTACTAAAAAAAATACTATATTTTTTAAAAAATAAAAACAAACGGTATTTTAGAATTAACATAAAAATCAAATGATATAGTTGTTTTTTTATTTATAAAAGTTTGAATAGACAAGTATATTTGTAAAATAAACAAGCATTTTTTCTATGTAGAACTATCAAATAATCTTTTAACTATTAGCTTTTGTTTTAAATTATAAATAAAAATTAATCAAATACATATTTTACAAACTAAAAAAATTTTTAAAAACAAACACTTGAGTTCATATCATGTTCTATTTTTTTTTTTTAAAACAGTCTCTTTCATATTCTTAAATGACAGTATTGATAGAAATTTGCGTGTAAATTTGAAAAGTTAATAGTACAATCAATTTGCACCGTTTATACAACAAAGTTGTCAATCATGTGTTGGACCACTTCAGCCCCAGCAATCCCTCTGTCGTACCTTTTGACCTGAACATGGAGGAAAATTTAACAAATGTCGGAGATAATTCTGGAAAACTTAAACTATGCCACAAAAAAAGGAAAAAAAAAAAAAGGATGACTCTTACCACAATGGTGCTGTGTCCAGCAAATCTTCAACACCAATCATTGAATCTAACATTAACCCGTTTCCAACTCACTTTTGTCAAAGCTTGGATCATTTCTTCTGCAGGTAATGCAACATGATAAAGAGTGATTGAAAGTTACAGAGAAATAAAGATAATGGTGCCTTGCAATTCTTAATAACAAGTGATTTTAATGAGTTACTTGAGGCAACTAGGTAGCAAACCTTCCATGTCAAATGAGTTGCATCCATCAACTGCTTGTTGATCGCCAGAAGTTTTTGATGATTCCACGTGTACTCAATGTGGGTATTTCTCATCCTTTGTAAGATGCCGTATCTGATAAGAGAAAAAAAAAAATTCAGGCTAATCATAATGTCATTTCAAGATGTACTTTGAAACTTCCACGCAAAAATGGATGAGTACCTTTAGAAGCTCATTGTGGTGCCGTAAAGATGCTGTGTTCCATCCCACAATGTCTAAGCCTGTGATTGACAAATTTTTATAGAGAGAAAAAAAAATAAAAAAGGAAAATAAATTTTATTTTCTCTCTTTATTTTTCTCTCTCATAATTGGATAAAAAGGAGGGAAAGAAAAATAATTTTTATTTTCTCTTAATTGGATAGCCAATTATGGAAGGAAAGAAAAATAATATGTAATATATTTCTAATTTTACCCTTTATTAAATAAAACATTTGAATATATAATTGTATTGTATAATGATAAAAAATAATTATTATTATTTAATTGATTTTATATGAAATTAAAATTTATATAATG
>CATIWR010301327.1:0-11473 GCA_949677035.1 Omphalea diandra | reverse complement strand
ATAAATTTCAATTTCATATAAAATCAATGAAATTATAAAATAATTATTTTTTATTATTATACAATATAATTATATATTCAATTGTTTTGTTTACTAAAGGGCATAATTGGAAATATATAATATATTTTTCCTCCTTTCCTCCCATATTTGGTTATCCAAACAAAGGAATTCCTTCCTTATTTTCCTTCCTCTCCTTTTTATCCAAACATGAGAGGGCAAAATAAGGAGGAAAAATAAAATTTATTTTACTTCCTTATTTTCCTTCCCCCTTATGGAATTTTGCCAAACATAGCCTGAAAGATTATCCCTCGAAAAAAAAGTACCGAAAGATTAAAATTAATAAGATGTGAACTTTTTTTTTGAGAATAAATAAGATGTGAACCTTATCACTTACTGTTCAAAACAATGACATTATGCTATCTCCTATGTGTGGAGGGGAAAAAAAAAACAGTGAATGTGTCATATTTTGAACACCGAATACTTAAATATTTTCACATTTTCAGTATTTTTCTCTTTATTTTTTATACATTTATTTTAATTTTATTTATAATTAAATTTAAAGATAAATATATATATGTGAATTGAAAACTGTTATATGTACAAAGAAAATCATTACTCTTTAATCATGCAATTCACAATTAGATGAATTTTATCAAAACATTTGCCTTAAATTGATTATGAAATTTATAGTTAAAATTAAAAATTATTTTTTTGAAAAACTAAAACTATTAATTTCTAAATTTTTTAAAATTTCATATATTTAGTGAGATATGTTTTTTTTATTTTGTAACTTTATTAAAGATAAAACTAAATAAATGTCAAAAATTTTGAATAAAACTAATTATTTTAAAATGCTTTAATAAAACTATAAAGACACAAAAATAAAAAATTAAATATTTAGTATCGTGAAGTCATTCTGAAAAGCTTATTATGGTTGACCGGTAATCATGCCAATAATTACTCATAAATTGGATTAGGCTACTCAAAAAATCATCTTATAATTCTTGCCTTTTGCTTTTTGTGAATTATTAATAGCATACTACCTCGACCTAACACAATAAAAATACATATAAAATACAGGATCTAGAACTTGAACTAGAATTATGAGCATTGTGAAGTAAGAAACTACTTTTGACTCGTCTTCAACTAAAATAGGAACGGATAGTAATAATAAAGAACAAAATTGAACATTTGCTCTTAATTCTCTCCTGTTGTAATTCATGTATATCAATTTCCACTTCAATCAAATTGAATATATATATATAAGTTATATCTTTTATTTAGATATAAACAAACTAGAGTCAAATGATTATATCACATATTAGAAATGTATTTGTTCATATCTAACTCAATTGACATTTACTACCTTTTTAATAAAATTTAGTAGATTAATTAGACCTCTATCTAGGGGTGAGATAATTTGGATTGAATCAACTTTGGATTGATTAATTTAGATCACATTCTTTTAAGGATGATTTCGGGTTAGATCAATCTGATTTGTGGTTCAAATTAGATCATCAAATTAATTTATAAAAAAAATTAAATAATATTTAAGCCATTTTTCAAACTTCAAATCGCTCGTAATTTTAATTTTATAAATAAAGAAAATATTATTTTAAATAATATTTAGATATTTTGAAAATTTTAATCAAATCGACTAAAAAACCAAGTCAATATTGAATTAGATCAATTTGAATTCACATGTAGATCATGTTAAATCAACTTTAAATCAAATTTTATTTCGAATTAGATGTTGCATTATGTCATAAGTTATTTTTAATATAAACAGTATATCTTGAATTGCCCAAACTACTTATTCAATCCCGCATCAGTATGAATATGAATAGAGTAGGCGTGTGTATGTGGTTGTTCTTTGAATAATTCTTTCCACCATATTTATTCATTACAAGGTTTTTGTATTATATCTATTTGGCCGTTGATAACATAACACGAAATGATACAACTAAAAATCATGATCTGATCTGAACGTCCAGCTGGTAGCCTAGCATTGGCAGCCGTCTTTATAATTACCTGTCCTTTCTTTTCTTTTTTCAAAAATTGAATTTTCCAAACCCGCTGCAATTTTTATCATATTATCAAACGTCAATGGATTAAGCTACAATCGATGATATAAAAAAAAAAAAAAAAACAGATTAAGCTATAATCAATTTCGATACCACCACAATTAATCAAAGTCAGGCGCGCATGCGCATATGCGTTCTCCCAACGCCATCTAATTGCGTAAATTAAATATTTCTCTTATTATCCAATAATAATCTCAACTGACCCAACTAATTATTACACTTGATTGCGACTGTAAATGTAAGCCATGGATATTCATGAGTTCAAATAAAAAACAGAAAAATATTTTTTTATTTAATAATATAAATATTTAATTAATTCATACATTAATTGAAATTAAATTTTTATTTGAACCATCTTAAGAGTGAATCTCTTTAAAAATATTTATTATTTTATTTGTTTCTTTCAAGAATTTAATTCAAATATATAAATAAATTATCTTTAACCATTTGCGCTAATAATGTGGTGGTGGATTAACATTTTTTGACCAAAAAGGATTAATATTTTAATTAAAAGAAGTAATGGCCTTTTTTTTTTTTTGGTAATAAAAGCAGAAGCACAGCTTCTAGACAATAATTAATGGTCTTTCGTACGAGATTAATTTAATTTATCCTTAAGAACGACATTTTCACGTCAACATCACCACTTGCATGTCTCAACTTTTGCACTGTGGAGAGGTCATTCTCTTCTAGAGTAGGCAAAATAATTTTAGTATTAAATCATTTATGGTAGAGCAATATATATTTTGCCTGTCAAAAACATGAAGTAATTAATTAAGCTAGCAAACGGTCAAATCGATTTGGTATAGCATTGTTTGGCGACCTATACTTCATTAAAAATTTAACTAGAAAACAAACTGAGATATCAAAAGTTACAAAATACACTAACAAAGCAATGATAATCGTAACCTGGGAATGTAATTCATTTCACTAGAATTCTTTCTTTTCTTTTCTTTTCTTTTTTTTGTCAAAATTATACGAGGTAGGAAGAATTAAACTCATAATACTTCTGTCTTGAAAGAATATCACTATATTAAGAGCATGTTTATCATTCATTCATTCAAAAAAAGCATGTTTAGTATTATTATTGAAAATTTTTTATTTTAAGACAAAAAATAGAAGAGATTGTCTTTTCTTCTAGTTAATTATAAATTTTTAAAAATATGAGTTTTATGAGTAAAAAATTGATTTTTAAAAAAAGCTTTTATTTGAAGGATTTATCAATGGTAATTTTTTATTCATAAAATTTATATTAAAAAAAAAATCTAGAATCACAACACGAGCTTGCTTGAATAGTTGTGAATATCATCAAGTGATCTTTGAGTTATCATAATATAATACTTTATCTCTATTATAAAAAAAAAAAAAATACATTATCAATCTTTTATATTTGTGCTTTAATTTTTATATCATTTTGTAAATTTTACTGTAATTTTTCGAGTAAAATATAAAATATATTCTTGTCTACAGAAATATATCTTTTCTTCTTTATTGATAACAACTTTGTAAATAACACAATACAACAATATTTTGCTAAACTGAAAATTTATTTCAACTGGCAAACAAACCAAATCTCAACCCAACAAAGCAAAAATTAATTAAAAGAAAATATCTTTCCATAACTAGAAAAGCTCACAATTTAAGTTAAATCAACCTTTTATCTATCTCAATCCTTTTAGCAACATCAGCTCGCTCTACATGCAGCAATTGCTCTACCATTTGGCTGCACTCCGTATCTTGAACATCGACCCTATATGCGTGGTGATAGGCCTCGTAAAGGTGGATGAGATTGGGTGCATCTACCATAAAAAAAGACCTGAAGTCAAAGTCTTCGAAGATAAACTTGTCATGACGCATTAGATGAAGCAAATAAGGTCTAATAATGAGGAGGAAAGAGGAGGAATGGGCGATGGAGAGGAGAGAGGAGAAGGTGGGCACATACATTGCATTAGAGCTTTGGGTTTATGAGGTAGTCACGATCAATGAGGTGATCTAAGGTTGGAGTTTGGATAGATGAAATAAGAGGGTCCTGATTCACAATATTAGAGTCGCAGTTGAAAAGATTGAGGATGGAGAATTTTTTTAATAAGCCATGGCAATAAAAAAAAAACTTGTAAAACTGATTCGTAGCCAAACTAATTCCACTCTCTCCTTGCCTGCTCGCCTTCTACCAATGCATGGAGGACCAAAACATCTATTTCAAATCCCTTATTGCCATCATTACTATTTAATCTCAGCTAATATCATGTTTTCTTGGTCATTGTTTACAAAGTCATTAGTTGAATATTTAATTTTTTAGAGTTTTTTTCTAAATTTCCTTGGTTGTTTGATTTCAACAAATTTATTGTTATTGATTAATGATACTGAATTTTTATTTCTAAATGTTTTTTTAGTATTAATTAAGGATATTGAATTTCTTATTTTTTTATTTTCAAATTTGAATTTTAGATTTGCTCTTTGTGTTTTTAGAATAATTAATATTGTAGATTTGAAAAATTAGTTAAAATGGGTTGGTTCAGATTTGAAAATTATTGGAGAAAAAAAAGGGACAAAAAGTGTTTATAGTTGTTTTTTTTATAAATTAGTATTATTCATTTAATTTAATAGTCATACAATATTTACAATTTGATATATTGATATTAAAAAATTATAATTAAATTTAATATAATTATTTGAATAATTCAATTTATTTCTTCGAATTCTTGTCACATAATTTCAAAATTGTTTTAATATCGTAGTATCATTTTGAATAATTATAATCGCATAATTTTGAACAATTATAATCATCGCATAAAATAGATCAATATCTTTCAAAATCAATAAATACTATTTTCATTGAAAAAATATACAGTAATACCCACAAAATGGGAGAAGATATTTACAGAAAGAAAAAAAACATTTGTAAATGAGAATAAATCATCCATAAAAGATAAAAAAATATCCATAGTCTCACATAATGAAAAAGAAAAATAAAAAATTAATTAATTAATTAATATAATGATAAATGTGAATATATTGAAAGTATAAATAATAAAAATATTAAAAAAATAAGGGGCTACCGAAAGAAAAATAAGGTGCTACCGATGATTAACCAATGACAACCCTAAACTAAAATTAAAGCAAAAATTCTATAAAAAAAAATTTTGAATGACTAAACAAAGGTTTTTAGATGAGAAAAATTAGATTGGGTATTTACAGTACTAAATAAATTATTTAAACTTTTCCATCTTTGATTACTGAAAATTAAATTAAATAAAATGACTATTTAGTTATATAATTACAAAATAAAGAGTTTTATGATGCATATTTTGAAATATAAAAATAATAATATATTTTTATCACGATATTTATTATAAATTTAGGAAAACATGTTTTCTGGGTCACGATAAAAATTTAATTTTCAATACAAAAGCCTCCAAAACCCATCCCATCAATCACGTGGGATTGGGAAATTTGGGTGAACTTTAGCAAAGGAAAATCCGTTTTACTTGCAGCGGTGGTGAGATACGTGTCAGGCATATAGACCTTACATATGCGAAGTAGCAATGTATAAGGCGAATCCGAGCGATTCATATCTGCAACTGCGATGACAATGGTGTCAGCCACCGCTAAGAGCTGAGTATCTTTTGATTCAATTTAATTTTAAATAAAGTTAAATTAATTAAAATTAAGAAAATTAAATATAAAATAAAATAAAATTCATTTAATTTGATTTGATTTATTTAATTTAATTAATTAATTTAATTTTTTAAATTTGAATAGGATAATGTCTTTATTTATTATATAATACAAGTGAAGGATTTGCATTTTATAAAAAAATATAGAAAATATAAAATTTTATCATATAATTTTCTTATAAATAAAAATATAAAATTTTACTATGTGGTTTTTTTGATAAATATGATATTGTGGTTTGTTTATTAACAAAATTTTATCACGTGGTATAACGCTGTTTATAAAATGATATTAGTTTTGTAATTTCATTATATTCATCTGATCCAGTATCCAATTTTGTATATTATTTTAACTAATTATATATGAATATATAATTTATTCACTTTAAATATATAATTTATTTATTTATTTATTTTTTATATATCTGAATAAATTTTATTTTTATCATTTTAGAACACTGTAGAATTTGTTTAAATATAAATAAGAAATAAATTAAAAAATGAAAAAAAATTATATTTATAATAAAAAAATTTTAAATTCAAATTTTAAATACATAATTAATTAAAATAATGTATAAAATTTAATATCATATTAAAAGGATATAACGAAATTATGAATTTGATACCACTTTACAAATAACATTATATTACATTGTAGAATTTTAACAATTCATATGATTATTTTTTTTTTAATAAAAAATTACATAATAGAATTTTATACTTTTTAAGAAAAAAATATTTGAAAAACAAAAGAAAACAAGGGCAAAATATTCGTTATCTCTTGTTGCCTTCCTGAGTAGGAGCGGAAGTTGTACGGTTAACCCATGACAATGCCCCTTTCCAAATACGTTCCTAGCTATCATTTATCTAATATTTGATTTGATCTCCAATTTCATCAACTTTTAATTTCACTGTTCACAATTTTGAAGCTACTATACAATATAAACCGTAATGAGGAGGATTTTGCCATTTTACTCGGTGTTGAATTAATTGCCCCATATAAAAAATACGAATTTAGATAATAATGTATAATTAAATATGGTACTTTTTCATTTTATTTAAATTTATTTTAAAAATAATTTGAACTTAGTTTGAAATTAAAAGAGACATGAAGACATTAAAAAAATTTAGATTAAATCCAATCAAATTTTAATCTAGCCCATTAATCATATTGTAATTCGACTTAAAATGATATAAAAATTTGACTTGATTTAAATTTTATCCACATTTTAATACAATGAACCAACTTACCTAAAATAATTTAACTTAAACTCAGCTCAAAAATATAAAATTTAAAATTGATCTATGATCCATTTACCATATTATTTGTAAATATTACAAATGTAGAAAAACTCATTCACTAAAGCCACTTATATAATATTTTTTAAAGAAAATTGTAGCATCGCTAGTTTTTTTTTTTTTAATTAAAAGTAAAATTATCTAAAAATAAACACCATAATTGGATCCCTAGGTAGCATCATGTGTTTTTATAATATATTAGTTGGTTAAAACATCCGTAACCTGGCCAAGGCCATGACTAGCATATAATTTTTTGGGTTGCGATATTACATTTATGAAACTGATTGAAGGCAACAAATTTTTGGTCCCCTTCTTGGCTTGGAGCCCAATTTCAGATGTTGAAAATAAAAATTAAGCGAACATATATATCTTTGCTATTCCGCAGGAAAATTCCTCACACCACAAACTTTGATTATCGCCCCAATCATATTTTTATATATAAAATATATAATATTATTTGTATTACCTACAAAACCGTGGACGCAAACTATATAAATGAGGATCACCAAACAAAAACAGGAACAACGCCTTCAAAACTCACGTACCCCAGAAAAAGAAAATCAATTCCACGTGTGAACCCTCATCCTCTTCCATGTGTAAGGCTAAGCCTGAGTTGAGTTCCTGTTACGTGTAACAGAGAGCACAGTAGGTTCTCAATTTGAACACAAGTTTAAATTCCTCTTCAAAAAACTAAATTATTATTGTTCATAATTAACATTCTCTAATATTTATTTCAACATTTATTATCAATATTAGTTAGCTTCAAATTGTTTAATACCCTTTCGTCTCAAAATGATTGGTAAAATTTATATTTTAAATATTTTAAAATAATTAATAATTTCTTTTTTTAATTAATAAAATGATTAAAATATAAAAAATAACTATAATTAATTAACTTTTTTAATTTTCCTAAAAATGAAACTTTATAAATAATTTCAGAAAAAAAGAGTATATTAATTTAAGTATGAAGATATATTTTTGTATTTTTTTATTAAAGAAAAACTTATTTTGAATAGATATTAAAGAAAAACTTAAGTTTAATAACTGTTATTACCTAAAAAAAATCCGTCATAAGTAAACAAATAAAATTTTTTTTTTTTACGTGCCTAAATTAAAGAATATGAAATTTCTTCTTCTTCTTACTTTTTTTTTTTTTTTTTAGATCTCCAATGGGAATGGATTGAATGTTGCAAGGCGCGTAGGCTCCCTCCCTCCATTCTCCTATATCGGCAGAGATATATAAATAGTTAGTATTAGGAACAGAAAGTCCTTCATAGTCTTGTTGATTTTTCCCCAATTTCACGTTCATATACTACTCGCTCTTCCTCTTCCTCTTCCTCTAGATCATCACCATCATCACACATATTATACTAAAACACAAACAACAAAGAAATGATGCAGCAGACAGGCTCCAACCTCATCACCCTCTCCCCAAGCTCTCCTAGCTTCAACTCTTACTCTTCCGGCAGGCTCGCCGACATTGCAGCCAGAGTCGTCAAAGAATTCTCTACCCAATCCGACAGTGACCCTCTCATTTTCCCATGGGAACCGCCACTGCTACAACAGGAAACCAACAAACAATACGGCAGCGACGATGACGATGACGATGACGAACAAGCAGAAGCAGAAGCAGAAGAGGATGACTTTGAGTTTGCAATTCTTGGAAGAGATCAGCCCGACATGTCATCGATTTCGGCGGATGAGATCTTCTACAACGGCCAGATAAGACCCGTATATCCTTTATTTAACACCGCGTTGCTGTTGGACCCATCAGACGAAAAAGAGGTGTCCAAAAGGGCTTCGTCCAAGCCGATTCGGTTACCGTTGAGGAAATTATTTAATGAGGACCGAGAAACGACGTCGTGCTCGTCCTCCGAGGCTGACGACCTAGAAAACGTGCCTGCCGGTACTTATTGCGTCTGGACTCCGAAGAAGGGGAAACAGGAGGAGGAGTCACCAACTTTTTCCTCCGGCAAGTGTAAGAAAAGCAGTTCCACCGGGACTTCCAAGAGATGGAATAAGTTTCGAGACTTGCTTCACCGGAGTAACAGCGACGGCAAAGATACGTTCGTCTTCGTAGCGCCAACGCCGGAGAAGAAAATGATTGGAGAGAAAGGTAGAGAGCAGAAGAAAGAGAAAGAGAACGAGAAGCGAAAGGAAGAGAAGAATATGAAGAACGGAGGCGGAACGGTGAAGGACGAAAAACGGCGGTCGTTTTTGCCGTACAGGCAGGACATGGTTGGATTTTTGGCGAATGTTCAGGGCGTTGGGTTGAGCAGCAAGTATCTTCATCCGTTTTGAGAGGTGGATTTTTTTTTTCTTTTTATTTATTTTATTTGACTGATATTATCCTCTATTATTATTATTATTATTATTATTTCTCTTTAATTCTTAAGCTAGGAAGGGGATTATACATGGTATTTTTGTGTAAATACGATATAATCAAAGTAGTCTTTAAGTGATTTTATGTTTTCCTATTTGCAATTTTCTTTGGTTTATTGCATTTTTTTTTTTCATTTGTAATATCAGTAATTTTCATCTCTTTTAAAAAAATAAATAATTGTTTTTTTTCGTAAAGATAATTTTTGTATACAACACCATAATAATTCAAATTCATTATATACTTTAAAATATTTCAAATTTTATTATTTAAAAAATATTTAACATTTTACTAATTTATCATTTATAATGCATTTTTTAATTTATATTTTTAATTATATTTAATAAGAAAATAAATATTTTTTTAATTTATTAATTAATGAAAATAAATTAAAAAGATTATTTATTAAAAAAATTTTGAGACTTATGGAAAAAGAATATCGTGATAACAGTAATTTTCATCTAAAAAATATTTTTTTGGAATAGAAGAAATATATAATCTAATAAATAGTTTGAAATGGCGGTGAATGAACTTGGAACGCTTTAGTTTCTGAGAGGAAGAGCCCGGTTTTGATATGAATACAGCCAATTACATTGATTGATTTTGAGAGCGCGGACTCTTATGTTTTTTGTACGAATCTCTTATTATAATAATTTTAGTTGGGCAGTAGAGCCTTTGGTAGGTATCTACTGATTTTGTCCAATAAAAAAAAAAAAAAAGGGAGAGATGGCTCACGCCCAGCAATTAATTGTTTAACCAATCTATAATTTATGGATTGTGCGCCTATATTTAATTAATACTATCTATAATTTATAGATTGCGTCTATAATTTAATATTATTTTAAAAATAGTAAGAAATTAAAATATTTATTATCTTAAATAATATGTATATAATGTTTTGCTTTATTTTATATAATTGTCTACTTTGTAAATTTTTTATTATATTATATTTTCATTTATATTTTTATATAAGTAATTTTATATATCAAATTAATAGGATTATAATCACTTATTTGTTAAATAATTAACTTAATAAATAATAAATTTTTATCTTATATAAATTCTAAATTTGACATAAAGTGAGTTATTTTCTCAAATAAATTTTAAAATTGAAATTAATTAAATATATATTGATTAGAAATGTGACAATTGATTTCTCACTTCACATTTCATCAATTATGTTACTGTGAGAATAATAGCACTAATGGTTGTAATGGTTTGTTGAGTACTATTTTTTTAAAAGAAAATATGAATGTCTCATACATATAATAAATTTAGTATAATTTAATATAAATATAAAATTCAGTATTAATAAAAAAATTATAAAATGTCATTTCATTAAAAAATCACATCTGTGGCACATTGTGAATACTAAATTCACAATTAGAAAGAATAATATTTTCATAAAAATCGATCAATATAATCTAACATAATAAGAAAACTATAAAAATAAGCAATTAAATCTATACATCTAAACTTTTTTAGGATAATAAAAATAAAAAATAATCTTACACAATTAAAAATAAAGTAAATTTCAAATGATCTAACATTCAAATTTAGAAATATATTAGAATTTACCTACTTTCCTTAAATAATATAAATAAAACCTTCAAAAAAATTGATAAAAAACTAAAAAAAAAAAAGATCTATTAAAAAAATTAATAGATCTAGAAATATAGAAGTACCATTAGGAAGATTTTGTTAACTCCAATCTAAGAAAGCTCAAAAGTAAGGAACTAGTATAAAAAGAGGAGGAAAATGAGAAATAGAACCATGGGGATTTTTTTTTTTTTGTTTACTTTAGATAATTATAATTATAAAAATATAAATTTATAATTATAAAAAGAATTATATTAAGTAATATTCAAGTGTACAAATATATAATATATTTACAATATTTAATTTCTATATTTTTATTTAAATATATAATATATACATATATTAAATTAATATATAATCATATATATATATATATATATATATATATATATATATATATATATATATATATATATATATATATATATATATATATATAT